>OY720190.1:5412500-5622500 GCA_963082885.1 Parascotia fuliginaria | reverse complement strand
GCATATATGTATTTTTTAACAGAATTGGATCAAGTGGTGCTTCTACATCTTCTAAAACACAATCGACTAATGAAGGTTTACCATATTCTAAACAAATTTCAATAACCTTCATATAATTACCATCCGTAAATTTTACAATTTGCAAATCATTGGCCTTTTCCATAGTTTTTATCCATTTATTTGCTTGTCCTTGAGGATCAATAAATAAAGACCATCTCATAGAATTATCTTGAATGACACCATTGTCAATTGAAAAAGAATCTCTGGGTAGTCCAGCTATACACCAATTTTGTATTTTTATATCTGTCCCTAAGATATCTTTAAAAATAAAGTGTTCAGAATGCGGCATTGCTAAACTAATAACAAGATCTCGCCATTTATCAATTATTTCTAACCGAATTGGCAGCGTATATGGACCTAGATACGCTATTATACCACACGAAACCAAAATATCTCCAGCTAAGTTATCAAACAATGTTTGTAACGTTTCAGCTGCTGAAGTCCAACGAACTTTTTCGCCGCCTAAGCCACCGATTAGCTTCTCAGCTCTAAACAATTTATCGATACATAATTGTACTTCGTCTTCAAGAGCTTTCTTTTTTATGTTGGCTTCTGCCAATGCCGCATTAAGTTCTGCCACCTTAGCTTCTAATCTTGCAACTAAAGCTTTCTTTTCTTCTAATATTGCCATTGTCTCAGCAAACTCTTTTTCTGCTGCTTCTAATTTTGCCTTCTTTGGAGCTACCACCTTAGCTACCGCATCGTACATATCCATAGCAATGATCCACTTGCATAAGCCTTCAGCTGCGGTCGAAGCTTTTGCAATAATATGAGGTTTAAAATCCTTATGAGAAAGATATTCTTTTCTTATTTTTTGCATAACTGGTACAGGTATATTATCTTTGTCAAAACTTCGCAGCGATTCTAAAAAACTCATATCACCTAAAATTCTCTTGCTTGGCCCCCAATAATCGAACATTTTTTTACCAGGATTGTCGGGATCTGGGATTTTATCAGGGGGAATTCCCTTAATCACACAAACTGCTGCCATTACTAGTTTTACTGTGAAAGGAGGGTTTTTCATCGATTTTACAATAGTTATATCTCCGGGTTTTAAAGTATTTAATGCAGCAATAGCATCTTCTAAAATTGGCAATGCGAGAGCTAAATCAGCTTCACAATCTTTCTTAAGTTCTTGAGCAGCTGCTGCTTGGACGTTAGCAACTTTTTGATCTTCTCTTACTTGTGCGGCAGCTTTATCAGCAACCGCCGTTTCAACCGCTATTTCTTCCATCATCTTGGCTGATTTTGCTGCCATTACCATTAGTTGCGGTTTTAAAGCATTTAAATCCCGCTGCATTATTGTAACAGCCTCTGCGGCTTGATTGAGCTTATCTAAGCCATTAGTATATCTAAGCTTAGCAGCTCTTAATTCTCTTTGCTTTTTATTTGTCAAAGCTGTAAAAGATTTTATCAAGTCTAAATATGACGCAGATGTAATATATGTTCTTCTTCCAAAATTACTATAGAAATCAGCTGAGACATAACGAGCGTCTACATGAAATTGTTTGCATGCTATAACGGCAGCAAGTTTGACTTTATCGGGTACATTCACTTTAACCATATAATAATGAGCTACCATTTCTAGAGCATCTTCGGGCCAACTATCATACCAGTCAATAGTACAGCAATTCACCAAAGATGGGTAAAGTCTAAGCCTTCGTCTAAAAGCACTTCCTATTGGACTAAAACACAATACAATGTGTAATTTAGCTTTACAGCGCCCTATAAAAAACGATAATATTTGTAGAGGACTTATATCTAAATTCCTGTTTCCTCCTTGAGCTCCCAAGCGAACTAATTCAAGAATTTCTTGTTGCTCATCTAAACCGTATAAGTTAGGTACTTCCCCAGAATTTAAAAGACTGTCTAAATTTTGAATAAATACTTCTTCCTTTATTTGAGTTTCAGTAAATAGGAAAACAGTATCCTTGTTTAAACCTCCAGATTCACGAAGGACAACTTTTAAGTCGTCACCCCAGTCCTTCACACTGTACGATTTTGTAATCTCGGGTTGATACACGTTCTGACCTAAGATTTGACAGGCTAATCGTGTAAGTGACTGACGACCAGAACCTCCTACGCCAACTAATAAAGCGTTTCCTGAAGGCATCGAAAGAAGTCTGCAAATTTTCGATAAATGCTCTAAAGCATAATCAAATAGAACTATTCTCATTTTAGACTTATGCGTTGCGTTATACTCCGATAACATTGCCATACTTAAATTTAAAAAAGTTTCTCGTGAAGGTACTTCTTCGTAACGTCGCTCGCCTTCCACGCTGTCTGTATCCAAATAGCAACCAAACATCATTGATTTTATAGTTTCTTGAGTAACTTGGTCTTGATCATTTAGATAGTTGTCCATAGCATTTTCAAAAGTATCTTTCATATAATCTCTAGTACTCTTTCTTAAGATATTAAAAAACCACGTACGGTCGTCTTCATCCACTAGTCTATCATAAAATACACGCATAATTTCATGAACCCAAACCTTTATAAATATTTTTTTATTATCTGCAGACTCTTTGCGTAGCAATGCACAACCTTGTATCACTCTAGAAAAATCTCTCAAATTAAAAATGTAGTGTGATTTTGCGGGCGTCGGTCTTAAGCCTTCAGTAGCCTGATCATATATGTCCATTGTCGCAGCTATAATATTTATTATAAAGGGAAATGCATCCTGCCCAAAGCCGTTTCTTCTCCAGCCCAATTGCAATAATGACGTAAATATTTTACTCATACTCTCCTTTGAAAACTCATTAATAGAGTATATATTAAAGTGCCTTAACATTCTGGGATAAATCAGTTGTCGGCTTCCACCTACAGGTCCTATAGCTCCGTAGAAAAATGTATCAAATATATATAATTTTTCAGTAGTTTTCAAATCATACCAATGTCCCTGGTCGAAATATAGTCTCAATAATTCTATTGCTGGTTGGGCGCCATACACTTCTTTAGCTGGCATATTCATATCATCAATGAATATTACAGCAATTTTACCTTTCGTAGGACCATAAATGCCTTTTCTTCTTTTGTATAGTTTTGACAACACTAACTCTTGAGTTTGATTGCAAGAAGTAGTCGTTGTGAATGTTATAAATCCAGGTGTATATTTTTCAATATTAACAGAATTCATCAAAAAATCTTGCACGTAAAAACTTTTACCTGTACCTGTTGGTCCTATGAAAAGCAAAGGCTGTTGAAATTTAGTGTGTAGCTTCAATAGCTCAGTGTATTTTTGTGATTCCAATGTGGGTATGACAGTTTGAAGTAGATTAATCTGTTCTTTAATTGCAATTCCTTTGAGAGCCTCTTGCCATGGCTTCCAACATCCTTTACCTTTATACATATAATAATGGTCAATTATTAAACCTTCACTAGGAATAGATACATCAATTCTATCTATATCTGGTGGCAAATCCTTGTCTCCTCGCAAGTACTCCTTAAGTAACTCATCGAATTGCTCACGAGAATCACTATTTAATATGCCGCCGATACCCCAGACTAAAGCAGACATAAATGAGGCTAAAAACCAGGTTCTTGTAAACCGTGTGTCCTCCTCTCCTTCGACAGCATCGTCCATTAGCATCACTATAAGCCTTAACGTGCTTTGTATTAAATTTACTTCGCCAGCAGTAACTAATTGAATGCAACTTCTACGCACAAAATAGACCAAAGGATCAAATAACCATTCACACATGGCAAAAATAAATTCCTCATTATCTTCTAGCCATATAGGATTCAAAGTTTTCATCCACGATGTAAAGAATGGTCTAAAACCAAATGAAGCTGATTCCATATATATCATACCGCATCTTGACACAGTAGCAGGTGAAGCTTGCGTTAAATCCATGACTTCAAATATCATTGACATTACGTTACTCATAGAAATTACCTCTCCAGATGTTAAACAAAGTTTTTTGTTATCATCTAGTACCGTATTCATATTTTCTATCCAAACTGCATCTACTGGGCCATCAAACACAATCCATTTTCTAACAGGTGTGTCCTCAGATGCAAAGTCCCTAAACATTGTCGCTACGATACCATCGGTCCACTCGTAAGATATAGGATCAAATGCTCCGTATAACTGACCCATAGTAACTGCTTTTGGATTTAATACTTTATATGCACATTCACATCCATTTGTTTGCTTTCTTTCGTACATCAACGTTAAAGCTTCAGATAATATCTTCAAAGTCATAGATTTACCTGAAAACGGATCGCCCACTAACATAAATCCATGCCTGACAATCATCATTTCAAAGGTTTGTATTATCTTTATAAGGAAACATTCCATTGGCTGAAGATTATTTTTTTCACAACTATCATTGCAAGCCATCAAAAAATTTACGTAGTCGGGCTTTGGTAAACTTATTCCGGGAAATAAATCCGATATGATACCTTCAAACAGTGGTACGTCAAATGACAAAAACTTGGGTAAATTAACGTCGGTGATAGATCGAAGCAGTAGAATGCTTTCACTTTCATTTGGGAATGCTCGTTTTAAATTTCCAGCAGCAGATAATACAGTTTTCACAGCACGCATTCCATAGTCATAGTGGTTTTGTGATGATAACTGTTCAGAGCACAATCGATACGTTGTTACGATTTTTACTGATAAATTTCTGGCATCCATGAAACCAAACGAATACAGTGAAATTTCACCAATCATAGCATAATCTGGCACCATCATAGCGACTGTTCTAAACAGAACTTTTAAGTTATCAGGTAACTCGGAACGCCCTGCGTAGCCTGGATTCATAGTAATACAAACGTAACAAGCGGGGTTTAATGTTAAAGTAGTGCCTTCGAAATCAAATGTCTCCATTTTTTGCCTTACCGCTTGAACAATACACAAAATTTGTTGTGCAATAACAGATAATACTTCTACGTCTATTCTATTGAACTCGTCAAAACATACCCAAGCGCCGCATGAAGCCAAACCTTTAAAAAATTTACCCATCGCCTTATAATCTAAACCATCAGAGCAGTTAAAGACCACACATTGCACGGCCAATGCTTTAGCCAAATCTTTAGTTGTTTCAGTTTTACCAGTACCTGCAGGTCCCTCGGGGGCACCATTTAAATGGAGATAAAAGGCTCCTATGAGCGTCCTATAACACCTATCTGTTAACGGCGTTATTACCAAACGATCGGAATTGCCAAGATATTCGTAGGCATATGCCACTATAGCATTAATAATTTTGACGGTAACTTTTTCACCCTCCCAATAGTAACGCAGTTGTGATAACCACTGAAAATCTGTAACTTCAGTTACTTCTTTGCCTACTAATTCAAAAATGACATCTTTAGCGTGTACATCGATTACAATAAGAGCTTTTACTGTTATACTGCTTAATTTACTTATATCAGTTCTTCGAATAATAGCAACAGTTTCATTGAGCTGTTTATTTAGTGTTGTGTGAAATGCATTTAATTCACTTAATTTATGAGTACTTAAAGCCTCGTGGACATCTATAGCCCAATAAATTTGTGAAATTGCTAGTACTACCATGCCTTCCCACGACAAGATCCACTCCGCTCGACCCATATTTGGATAATCATAATAAGATAACTCAGTTTCCGATTTAATAGAACTTAGCATTTGTTCTTCAACTTGTACAAGCCATTTTTCGACGGAACCCCTTGCCGCTTGTACACTTATAATTTCAAGCAATTCCACTTGCTCTCCTTCCATAGATATCATAGCAGAAATGTTAAACTCCTCATCGAAGACCAATCTATTTATACCTTCAAAACATTTTTTCAGGTGTGGCTGTACTTTGAGAGGATTTTTGGTTTCGGATAAAATTTCCAGCATTTCATCATTAGACAAAAAGAAAAATCTTGGAAAATACAATCGTTTCTTTTCTAAGTAATTATTTACACCATCATTTATGGTCTCCAGTAGCCCTGTCGCTATTTTAAGTTGTTCTAAAACTCCAAAGGCACCAGCAAGTTCAAGAGCATGTGGATCTTTCTCCGCGCACGTCATATATCTGCGGTATATATTACTTACTTCAACGAACATAACTCCTTCCTCAGGCATCTGCGCTACTATATCCTTTGATGAAAAAATTGGTAAGAGGTACAGCCACTGACTTTGCACTTTACCCCACTCGTCAATAGTTGCATTTGCTCGCGTAATTTTGTCATACCATGCCCATACTTCTGCTTGAAACGGTTTGACGAAGGCTGATCCTCTCATTCCTATTGTTTTTACTATATGGTCATCCAGGACACTTTGAATGTCATCCAGGCCAGATAATATAAATAGACCGGTATCTTTATATGGACTTGTTTTAAAACATAGGTCTGTCCATTCCGCCATCATTTTTTTAAGACTTGTTATTAAAGCGAGTTCTTTTGTCGCAGCTATACTTACGATTTCATACTCATCAAGTTGTGCCCAAAGGTCATAATCAATAATTTTCCGTAACGTAGTACCAGCTGTAGGAGTCAAATCGAAACCAGCTATATTAGACATTTCGTCCCAGTGTCTCTGTACCAACGCAGGATTACACATAATATGAGCCATTTGAACATTAGGTCTCCATTCTTTTAATTCTGCTACAGCTTGAGCACATAATTTCATTGGAGCTGGCAGATTGTTAACGTCAGGATCATCTACTAGTCCTTGAAATCGTTTTTCTACACCTTCTGCAATTTGTTGTTTAATTTTAGCACGGTAATTTTTTGAAATTTTTAAGAACTCCTTATAATAAAAATCATGGTCCATTTCTATTTGATTATGGTCCATGTACTCAAACGGTCCATCCATCCAAGTGTAATAACTACGCTTCCATCGATGCAGAAGGTAAACAAGACAGTGAAAAGGTAAGATATAATCTTTTAATTCTTCAAGGTCCGGAAAGCTACTCTGTGGAAATTTAAATGTTACTTCTTCTTTATTAATCCACGTGACGATGTTGTCGCAATCAGCCAATCGGTAAACAAGTTTCCTTAAGTATTCCAAATATTCAAGCGTACATTCAATATTGTCCATATTATCTAGCATTTCTAAATAAGGCGTTATTGCAATGACTTCTTTATTAATATGAGCAATTCGACCTTGGAGATATTCTTCCATCTCCGATTTATACGTTTCATATGCTGTAGCATTTTTGTCAAATATAGGTTTTATATCTTTGAGCCAGTTAACAGTCCGAGTATTGGATGCTATATGCTCTGGAGTTAGAGACGTCATCTGAAGGAGGCTGGCTATGATATTTATCTGTGCCATAATTCTTTCTGTTAATCTTTCTAGTATTACTGTTTTTGCATGCAAAACATATAAACCTTGTTCTATTAACTCTTCTGCATTTTCTGGTTCTTTAGCACATTTCCTAGACATTTCTTCGAATTGTTTACAGATACTATCGTTTTCATCCATATGGGTTTTCACAATACTTGCTATTATATAGTTTATGAATTCAGATGCTTTATGTTTTAATCCCTCTACCATTCTCAGTTGACAAACAACTGCGCAGTTAAAGTATTCATTTTCCAAAATTCCAGTTATATCGGAATCGATTTCTTGGAAATATAGAATTTTTTCTTGGGCTTGTTCAAATATTTGACCTTCTTTAATAAAATTAAGCAAAGCTACTTTCGCAGGTTCACCATACAGCATACTATATTGTTGACGTAATTTATCTAAATAGTCACGAAGGGGTTGAAATGCTATAAGCAATTGCGACTGCAATTTTTTATGTCCGTCGCTATTTAACCATTCGTTATAATGAACTGGTAAAACGTCATGAGTATAATTTATTCTCAAATATTGTTCTATAGGCATCAGTCTTTGTGCAATATGAGATATTGCATCTGCTAGATCATGAAATACTTGGTAAACAGTTTCTAGTGAAGGATCATACTTAAATTCTCCATCAAAATCTAAATCTAAGTTTAAAATCTGAATAGAATCAGGATCCTTAAGAGTTTCTATAATATTATATATAGATCTCCGCATCAACTCTTGAATTTGCATCGATATCATTTTACAAGCGCATGCTACAAATTTTGGTATTCTACTAGTGCGCATACCTCTCAAACATCGCGGATTTTTCAACCACTGAGTAAGAACGCTATACCACGTACTTGACACTAAATAATCAGCACGTTTAATATCTTCTAGAACTTTAGTCTTAAAGTCTTCTAATGTTAGAGGACCTCGTGCTCTATATTTGGTTAAGTCAATTATATGTTTTGGGAACATTTTTTCTGCGGACTCTATGACAAGTCGTACAAATGGATGTAGTAAGAGCGAACCCTCTTGCAGCTTTTTACGGAATCGAATCAACCTGTCATAATTCTTAGTGACACCTTTATATTTAAAATTAGGTTCTTGATACCTAACTCTTGGCACTCCTGGTTCATCTCTGATTACGGTTTTTATTGCTAGCTCGTGCAAATTTTTGTTCCATTCATCTTTACTCTCCTTTATTAGATCTTTCATGATATTCGGATAAGCGTTTCGAAGTTTAGCTGGAACTAATTTACAAATGTCTATTTCCCACTCTCTCAACATCGGCGGTGGTTGTATGTTTTGGGCACATTCCCGTAAGGCCTCAATATGTCGTGATTCTGATATCTCTAAACAATCATGCTCGAGACGCTCTAAAGATGGTGTGGCAATTGTTACTTTTCTCTTAGTAGCTTTTTCATCAAGTATTTCACGAAACTTGGCTCGATTTGCCTGCAATAAATTAAGAATAAGTATCTTAATTTTAACAAAGTCGCAGACAAAGTGGGAAATAATTACCTCGCTTGGCACCTACTATAGGTATGAATATCAATATTAAGGAGCTGATGAATTGCCTGTGTGGAACTTGACAAACGTGTGCTTAGGTACATTTATCTCTAGATGAACATTAAACCTACCGCTTTTGAACTGTGATTTTGAACACTACAATTGACTACAGGGAAAACTTCAGTAGTTAATAATCAGTAGAGATTCTCTATCTAGTGTTCAAAATCATAGACGGGTCATAGGAGGTAGTATAGTCTCAAGAAAACAAGTAGGTACCTAGGTTACTTTCATTAATTAAAGCATTTTATTTTTCTCTAAGGAAAACAGCTAGTTAGTTTTGGCTCTTCGAATTAAATAAACCGTTTTATTAAAATTTCTCGTAAAGTTATTGGTTAGTACGTAAGTACATCTTGTAGAAAAATGTGATGTTCGACATATTTGCACTTTTTTTTTACTAGATTTAATTTTTTAGCTTCGCTTCGGTTACAAAAGTTCCATTCGCACAACAAACGCCAACGGAAAATATCGTCGTACCTACCTAATAATTATTCGAATTGCATCATTCAGATTTATAAAGGCGCTTAAAATACTTATTGAAATTTTGAAAATGAAAAAAAAAAATATGTTAAACATATCTAATAAAGTATATATATGTTACCCGTCCTATTTGTAATATTATAAAAATAAAAGATTTTTTATAAATCGGTTACGTACCTAGATGTTGAGTTAAATCGGAACATACAAACAAACTAACATACCTACACACAAAAAATCAAATCTTTTGTCTTCATAATAGTAGTTGATCTGTATATCTGTAGAGTGATATTATATTTCAAAATAAACCAATCTCCAATATCGAGTCTGCAAATCTTATAAAAATATAAGAAAAAATTATAAGAGTAAGTACCTACTTACCTTAATTCTATTATAAGGCGGCGAGGGCTTGAACGATAATGTTTCCATAGCCCGGACATCAGGTATAGGCAGCATTTGAGGGATACGGCACCCATTCTTCGTTTGCAGAAGCTTTCTTAAATCTCTCTCCTCCATCTTGAATAATAATCGTCTTAAATTCAATGGTTGCAAACAAACACTATTTTCGTACCAACAAAGTTCTTCTTCTCCTTTTTTTTGGCAACAGAGCCGACGATTGTGTCAGCTATTTCTGCCAGCGTCAAGTGTAGAATAATATTCTTGTTGATGATATTAATGGTATATTACAATGATAAAATAGAAAAAATGTGGATGTAATTAAATGACATCACCAACAAAGTTATTGTGATGGAAATAGCGACGTCCGTCAGTTTCGTTTCAGGAATTGATGGAATTCGAGGAATAAATTCGATAAAATAGTCATGGCAACCGCATTTAGTTGAGGACCTTTTTAGTAGATACCTTCGTTATGTCTATTGAAAAAGCTCTTTAATATATTGGCTCTTCCAGGCTTCAAAAATATATGCTGCGCCCTACGGCTTCGCCCACGCGTAAAAATATGGTTACGTTATCGTTGTATCTCTCGGGAACCACACCGATTGTCGGGATAAATATGTCCGTCTCCGGCAACACATCTATCTACGTACTTACCTACCAATTTTCATCTAAATCGGTTTAGCCGTTTAGGCGCTGAGTGGTAACAACACAAACTTTCGCATTTATAATATTAAAAAAAAAAATTAGGATAAGTAGTAGCAAGAAACATTTCGTTGTCTTTGAAAGAGTAGGTTAGGCTTGTCCGCACGCATCACTGACGATGCGTGCGGTGATCTTTATGATACAAGGGCATTATTAGAATAGGACATAATAATTTTTTTGATTATAAAATGAGAAGTAGGTATGTCGTAGTGGTCAGAATAGTCGTTATCCGTGGTCCCTTCGCGGATAGGTCCGCAATAGACGATATGGGATATTATGCAGATAAAGCTGCTGTCCGTTTCGGGTATACTGTTGAGCACCTCTTATATTAGGTACAGTAGCCAGGAGGTACCTATGAACATTTGCGAAGACTTGTGATAGAAGTTCATGCACTGTTTTGATGTAATGAATTCTGTCACATTGTTTAATAAGTACAATACTGTGGTAAGTTTTTATTGAAGAGTATGCATATTACGTACCTACCTTAATAGCTACATATCCACGACGCCTCTATAATAAATTATGGGCGACTTGAACAAATCCTATAAGAAGACTGATTCATGCGTACCTATCCCTGTTTTATAATAATAAAGACATCAATCATCATCTCAGCCGTAAAACTGTCACTTCTTTAAGCTGTCTGTGCATAGAAGCGGAGCGAGGCTATGAAGTTAAGAAACTAAAAAAATATTATTCAATAGGATCTGTCCAATGGGGCGGCGCGGAATTATTATGCAATCCTATTGGTCAATATTTTTCTGTTTCGTTCTGTAGCCTCGTTCCACTTCTGTAGACAGGGAGCCTAACATAGGTCTCCGCAATCGGTTCCCAAAGGAGCCTATTCGGTAAATGAAACTCCAATGAACACGTAATGTGAATTATATTCGCACAAACAATGAACAGATGCACAAATATATATTTTATTACATTTGCAATCAATATCGTAGTTTTTACAAAACTTGTCCTTATCACTAAATATTTACATTCACAATTTTAGATGATATTCGTATAAAATCGCACGCTTAGTGAAAAAGAAGCTTAAGGATGCGGTCACATTGGTAAGCTATTAACTGGTAGATAGTGGGCTAGTAAAATATGATTAGCAGATGGCAGTCATACTCCTTGATAAGCAGACGGCGTTAGTAAACCAACCATCAAAATCAGATCATCGCTAGACTTTTAGTTTAAATCGAAGTTTGCTAGATCTAATATTTTAGTCAAGCTGGCTGTTACAAGAAATTATCTATATAGTAATAGGCAATATCGTAGGTAAAAACTAGCATGTAACATGTTTATTTTTATTTATTTATTCATGTTTCAGCATGAATGGGCCGGATCGACCAGGGAAGTACTACCCCCTCATAGAAGATCGATCGTAGTAGTATCCGTACTATTGCGTTTCGTTCGGTAAGTGAGAGCGCTGGAGGCTCAATTTTCCCCTTCCTTTTTCCTCACTTCCCTCAATGCCTTCACCTACCCCACTCCCTTCACGGTAGGCAGCGGCGTTTCAGAGTCCATAGCATTGCAGGAGCAATGCCAGAGACTCGGAGTCGTCCATGAGCGACAGTTACCACTTACTATCACGTGGGCGTCTGCTCTTCCACCACTGTCGGCAATCAAAAAAATAATATTAGTATTGTCAAATGGACATTAGATATTAACGTAGAAAACGTGTAGAAAACTTCTTATTCATATGGATGTTAAATAAATTTATTGACTTGCACATGTATCAAATATCAATATAGTTACTCTTTATGAACTGCCAAAACGCCGTATTTGTTCATGCTTTGTAAGTACGAAATACAAAATTATGACGTCATACTTTTTAGAGAATTTTTGTAACGAATTTTAGCCTTGTTAACATGCCTATTAGACAGAAGACATCTGAAATTAATCAATATTTAAATATTCATAACAGATTTTGATTTTGCGCCTCCTTTTCACTATAGGTAGATATGCGATATTATATGCAGTATTCTTATAAAGTATTATTATTGATTTAGAAAATAATATCATTTGTTTAAATTTCAGTTGAGTCAGATCAAATTTGAAAAAAAATATAAAAAAATATTATAATAGCGATATCAATATATACGAGATAGTTTTAATGAAGATTTAGGTAGTTACTTTTTAGGTGTGTCAATAAAGAAAATAAAAATGAGATATTATAAAATAGTCAAACTCCCTATAAGTAGGGAGGTAGGTAGATGTTTAGATTTAAGTATCACTAATACCAAAATAAGTAATAGTAGTATATTATAGTTTCCTAATATGGATTTGTCTTTTTTAAATACATACGTTTTCATGTATGAATCGATTTACAATTCTTATTCCGGTAAAGTAGTAGTATAAATAAAATATACGAGATGAATAACCTTTTTTCTACTGCATAAGGCAGCAGACCACCTATAAAGTGCATAGCTATACCTCGGTGCCTCCGTCTGCCTAGCCATAAAAAAAAATCTCAGAGTTTGCACGTAAAAGCTTCTTCTGTAACCAATAGAGTGCAACAGGAAAACTACACAATCTTAGTAGTGTCGCTTTGACTGTAGTTTGTAAGATAAATCTACAGAAATCACACTGTGCTTTATCTACTACAGGACATGATTTCTTTGCATATCTTAAACAACCTGATACAGTCAACAACAGCTCAAAAGGAAGACAATATTGAAGGAAGACTACATTATTTGGCCGAGATCATGAGTAACAGATCTCGAGTAATAATCAAAGAGAAATTGTAGTTTCGTGCATCTAACCCCAAAGCGTAAGTAGATGTGATTTTTTATAATGAAGAACACAACCAAATTTCTCTTAGAAGATCTCTCGCTGTGTGTAACATGAATTGGAAAATATCTTCACTATACAAAGAGTTCCTCTTGATGAGTCATGACAAATCATTGGCAGCAGAACAGTATGCCTTTCACTCGAAATACAATATTATTTTTATCTCATCATGACAGCAGCAGACAGAAGCGCCAGGAGCACTTGTGCATCTACCATTATTAGCAATATAAATGGTGTGTTCATACCTTTTATCGTCTAGTATAATAAAATACGCGCGTTAATGTGATGCAATAACAAGTAACAAAAGTGGCCGCCTACACTAACGAGTGCTTTAACTAATGGAATTTTAAAGTCAGGTAGTTGCCCGCGACTTCTCAGTCTTTATTCGATGTCAGTGTACATAGTTCTGTTAAAATCATTCAAAATACATGGCACTACGATAAAGATCTAAGTACATTAACCGTGTAGGAACATTAAAATTATTAATTACATCTTCAAAAGTAAAGCGTATAAAAATATAATTTTCATTGTTACAATTTAATTGAAGCAAAATTGCATATTTGTACATAATTTATACTTCGGCATATAAAGCGATATTATATTTATTTCAATTCCATACGCGCTAATCTGGAACTGTAATTTAGACTCAACTTTATCAGTTAAATATCTGTACAAATATCTCACTTTAGTACTAAAAATACATACATTTAAAATATGGCCACGCCGTACACAGCATCGTTACGTTGGCAACATAAGTCCCTAAATGTTGCCCGACTAAAAAAATAAAAAATACCAATATAAAATAGTTTTATAGTACATAATTAGGTATATCTATAAATTTAATAAGCACTTATAAAATTAAAACAATTTGTATCATAACTAAAGAAAATTATAGAGTTTTCCATGCACTCCATAACTTGCCATTATAATAATATAATAATGTGTGTAAACTATAATTTATATTATGCTTTTTTTACGTACCTATTAAAATTCGAGTAATATTGACGTAAATACTGATTTGAATAACCGATTACAATTATTTATTCGATTAGGATTCGAAAATTTTGTTCACTGATATTGACGAAGTCTGACTAATAAGAAAGAATCGACTAGAAAACTAGTCGATTAGTCGAGTATAAAGCGAGCCATAGCAACCCATTTCCGAGCAAACGTGACGTATCAGCAGTGTAACTGGATCGCTTTCTCGTCACATAGCCAATTACCCTCCTTGACTGCGTCAGCGTCAGTCGGGCAAAAAGGAAAACTATATGTGTAATATGTCTCCGGATGTGGGTTTTGGCTTTATGCTAATTGGTAGACATCGATGACATACATTAAGTGTTACTTCGTAACCTATAGATATGAATAAATGAGCATATTATATCATTAGGTGAAGCGACGATACCGCTAGTAATATCTAAATCAATACATTTGACATAATAATTGAAAGGCAATTTTAATGTTTTGGTCTAGAAAAACTGCTTTCCTCGAATCATAAATTACAGCTGGCGAACAGATCCAAAATTAACTCTAGGTCAAACCTAATATCTGTTACAAGTTAAACGATACGTGCCTCACTTGATTCTCGTATTTACGCCACATTTCTTAATAATGTACATATAATTTTATGGTAACTATACTAGAGATTTTGATTAAGCCCGGAATACACTGGGCTTCCTGTAAGGTCATACGCTGGCTCCTAACAGGCGCTCATCCGCTGAATGATCTTCCTCTTCCGACCCTGACTTTTCCTTTTTTATGGACTGATACCTTACCTGGAATAGAACACAAAGTAGGAAATAAATATAAAAATAAGAAAATATATTTAAAAAAATGGCTAATGTGGCAAAAAGATCCTAAATGCAAAATTTGTTTGACATGTAAGTTAAAACAAATGGAACATGTAACAAAATGTTCACTTGTCTAACGTAAATATCTCTCTAAGGTGAATTATTTATCTACTTTTTTTAAACTTTTTTAAGTTCACGAGACGTACACAAGATGCATTTGATTTTCAAAACGCAAGAACGCTCTTTCTATAATCTACATTATTTATTTATTTAAAGCTTTTTACGCACATGACATGAGGTGGCATTATCTATCAGCCAACCTATCGGGTGATGCCTGACAGACATTACAACAAGACTAGTTGAAAGCAATCACTCACGTAAGTACATAATAAAATAATAACATAATGCAAGATATGTTCATAAAACATTTATTGTACACACACAAAGTAAACAAAGTCTGGAAGGACGGTAAACATACCTACGTTTATACTCTGAATTAAAATTGCGAAAGGTGAAGGGGTATAATTTAGTACGCTTGAATGCATATTTAATAAGAGAAACAGCATGTGATACCATTATAGAACCACTAGACAGCTTATTTACTTATTAAATATTCTGATTCAATGTATAAAATTTTCCGACGGAAGCAGCGGTATTCAAAGTTTTGAATAAATATCATATTTACTCCCTAGTAATTATTTGTCTATTAACAGTTAAGAAAATCTTACGTTAATTATAGAAAAAAAAACAACGGACGGAACTGCAATAAAACTTATAGTCAATCATCTTTTAAATAGCACATACAATAACTTTTTTATCACTGAGTTAGTCAACAATTGGCCTGTTCGTAAACCTTTTAACTTGAGGATGACTAAAATATTGAGGAAATTCTTTAATTTTCATTGAATTATGACTTATATAACTATACTAAATACTACTACTAAATAATTATGTATTATTACTCACCTTAGTTTTTATTTTTGTACTGACTCCTCTTGGATGATACATGAGGAAGTTGTCCGTCACCCAAAATATTAATATCTGAAAACAAAAGTCAAGGAAAGTTATTAGGGAGCAAGAAGTTTTACAATGTATAATTTAATTTTTAGTCATCAAATATAGGAAGTGTGGCAAACGAGGAGGGAGGTCTTTGCTCAGCAGTGAAACAGTATAGGTTAAAAAAAAATTGTATTATAATAATATTAAAATTTTCTGATTCACACAATACAGAGATGTAACATTAACCTGAATTGTTTGTTATGCCAATATCAATAACGTAGAACTCAATCAATTAGCCCAGATTTTTTAAACAAATATTTGAAAGACACATATCTGTCTCGAATATTTAATAATATAATATAATTGTATAATTGGTAGGGAAACTTCTTCTTCTTCTTCTCCCTTTATTATGGCAACTGAGCCGACGATTGTGTCTCCTATTTCTGCCAGCGTCAAGTGTAAAATAATATACTAGTTGATGATTTTAATGGTATAATACAATGATAAAAATAGAAAAAATGTGGATGAAATTCAATGACAACCATCTTCTGTGAAAACAAAAGATGGCTTCTTCTTCTTCTCCTTTTTTTTTGGCAACAGAGCCGACGATTGTGTCAGCTATTTCTGCCAGCGTCAAGTTTAGAATAATATTCTTGTTGATGATATTAATGGTATATTACAATGATAAAAAATAGAAAATGTGGTTGAAATTAAGTGACAACCATCTTCCGTGAAAACAAAAGATGGACTACAAAAAAAGATGGCTTCGGTAGGGAAACTAAACCGCTAGAATAAACGTCTACAAGCGTCAACGTAACATTGACAATATAATTTTTTTTTTCTATAAACGTCAAGTCATTTTTATTAAAAAGTTTGAGAAATATATTACTCCTGTGAACGTACCAGATGCAATAATTACCTTTTTACTGTTGTTAAAGACACTTTATAATCAATGGAACGGTAAATAGTGCCTAATAGTAATTACAAGCGGCCAGCCGGCCACTATTGAAATACCAAGGATATTAATTACGCCTCGCCTATCGAGCGGACATGGCGGTATAAGAGTCCACGTTCTTTCTGCTACTAAACAACACTTTCTGAAGGAGCTCTGACTCGATGCTAGAAATCGGCAGGAACCACAATATGCCTTCGTATTTATTAGCTGTAGTGTTCTGCATGGTTAAGTTACTACTTTGGTCAGGCTCTATAATCAAGCAAGAAATCCCGCTGCGCTTTAATTTTTTTAAACATATCACCTAAAAATAGGTAAACGCCTCTCGCTTTCTTATTTACAGGGATATTTGATTTTTGTTTAGTCCAAATAACGAGGTCCAAATAATCTAGCCTTAACTACGAATTCTAGTAAGATTAAAACGGCCCATACTATTTTTTTAATAAGTAAACGAGAAAAGTAAAACTTTCTATGCAACGGGGGAACCGTGAGAGAGGAGTTTACGTTATTACAAATATGGCTATAAATAAAATACTTGAGACAATTATTTACCAATTATTGGTACAGTGGTAAATATAACGAGTTGACACGTTGACAGTAGTCGAGGTTTGATTTACGAGCACAAAAAAAGCGCTGATTAGAACTAACGAATAAATAGCGCTACGCAAACATCGAACGTGTGCGACGACTATCGTCAGTGAAATAAATATACCTATTTTTTATAGGTAAGTGCAGAACGATACATTTCTATAGCCTTTGGTTACCCTGTTAATAGTTTATAGGCGTATAGTAAAGTTTTCCGTGTAAAAGTGTAGTAAAGCTTTCTGTGGCGCGGTTTCACCCGCGTCTCTGCTTACTGCTCTGCTCCCATTACCAGTAGCATGATGTTATATAGCCTATATCCTTCTTCGAGAACTGGGCTATCATAATGCAAGAATCTTTTAAAACCGACTGGCAGTTCCAGAGATCAGTGCGTTCAAACAAACAAACAATCTCTTCCGCTCAATGAGTATATAACCATCGTCTTTGCTTCCACTGTATATAATAGTAGGTATAGATAACAAAAGTGGCGTTTACAATAACTACAAGTGGCACGGCTTATCATAGCTGACCCGACTGCCAAATATGTTATCAAGGGGAGTAATGTTTTTCGAGCGTATACATATGTATGTATGTATGTGGGTATGTATGTCTATTTCTTTGGCACGCTCTACAGCCTAAATGGCTTGATGGATTTAAACATATGAGGCGTCATTAGATTCGTATTGATAGTAAGAATGACATAAGGTAAAAAAATAATTTTATGTAGCGTCTCGGCACGGAAAAAAATGGGTTTCTGGCTTTTCAGTTTGTTTTAGGCAGACGGGCTTTTAGTTTTTTATTAATATATTTTGCTTGTTGCTACATCGCATCACCAGCCTGAAGATGTTAACTATTACACGTCGGCCTTCTATAAGGGAATCGTTTTGCTATGGTAATCGTGCTTGGTAAATGCCATAAAGACCATAATGAAGTGCTATTTCAGAACGCGCGAATCGCAGAGCCTGATGAGACCAGAGTATTCTGGTAAGTATTGCATTAAGCGTCTCTTACGAACATCGTGGAAAGAAATAGTGTAATGATATGTGGTTCTATATTCAACACAGGAGACAATACGGTCATTTTTCACAAGTAGGTACAAGTATATCGGACCAATGGCATTTTAAGTATTTGTTTTATAATGTGCCACGAGATAAGTTTACGTCAGTAAGCGGTTAATTTATTATTATATTCATAGAATAGATTAAAAAATGTATTGGATTGACATAAGCTAACGCCAGCGGATATGTCCATCTCATACATTTTTTTATCTATTCTATGAATAGAATAGAAAGCTTTGACACTTGTCTAGGGCCTCAGTTAACTTATTAGAGTTAAAATATAAATTTTTTAGAAAGAGAACCCCATTTACGGTACCTTTGCAGTTTTGTAAGATTGTTTTATGAACTCGTATCAGAAGCAACACATAAATTTGCGTTGAGATCATATTTTAAAAGAAATAAGGCAACCTGTACTTTGTAGAAATTAAGTTTGAGTTGACTCTACCATACTCCAATACCTAGGTATTTTGTGACAGAATAACTTATTACTGCATTTCACACTAGACTTTAAATAACATAATTCAAAATACCGAGATTCTAAAATTTTTTTCAACATCTAAACAGTAGAAGCAATCAATCACATGAAAACTAATTTAATCTCAAGCGATTTAAATAGTAGCAACCTTGAGTCGAAAAATGGCGTATGTGAAAACAAGTCTCTTCGGAATTTTTCACCTTATTCTAATTAGCATAGGGTTCGCTAAGTGGCATTACATAATAAAGTCGTAAAAATAGCTAAGAGAACTACGCAGTTTGACTTTTACTACAGTATCAATGTACACAGTATGTTTTATTACGTAACTCCTTATCGCGAGAACTAAATGAAATGATAATGTAATTTCACTGCATTTTTGTCAAGTTAAACATATTCAAACAATTAATCCAGTTAATACGGATATCCTTTTTAGTGTCTTTACAACATTTCAACGATAAAACATTTTTAAGTAGGAATCTGGCAAACGGTTTTTGATAAATGAAACTCTAGTTAAATATATGTAGGTACTACCCTCCTAAACATATACACGCTTGCTTAGGTACAAGAGACCTGTTTATTGATAGTAACTAGGGGTTGAGTAATATTAAAAGTATGTGTAGGTATGCGATGAAGTAATTTTATCGTGGTGGCAATAACTGCGCTTATGCACTTCAGAAGTGCCAGAAACACTACTAATATCTATACTACTAATATCTCTATCTGCCTACATACAGAAAACGCACTTTTTGAGCCCAAACACAGCTTACCTTCGGGGAACTTAGTGCCCGTGGTCAACATTTTGGTAAGTATTATATGTCTAAGAGATGTTTTCTTAGCTCACAAGATAAATTTACTTCGAAAACAGATAAAAGCTTTAGTAGATAGGTACCGTGCTCAAAAACAGACTGTCGACCTTCATCTAAGCGAGCAAAACAGAACAAAAGAGGTTAACGTGTACATAATATACTGACAATTGTTATCTAAGACAAACAATTTGTGTAACAAACAAATATTTGTATCTTCCGATACTTTTTTGGAACCTAATCTAAAAAAAGACAAAAAGCTGTATAGCATACTCACGTTAACAAAGAAAGGTATAATTAGCATAACAACGGCTAACTCTAGCCTGGGGTCCGACACGGGGGACAGTCGAAGCGTGGACAGCACGTCGACCACCGGCGGCAACCGCAGCACTAACGCCAACACTGACTTCGCGAACGTTGCCAACGCCGCATACAGTATGCACTGGCAGATCCATGCTGAACACATTGGTGGCTTACCTAGAACAAAAAGATTTTGGTAAGAGAATCTGACATGTTATTACGGTAGAAGACTCTCGCTGGTTTCAATATGAATGGGCCAGATCGACCTGGGAAGCACTACTCTCTCATATCGACATAAAATATTAGTTGACATGCGAAAGTGTTTCGCTCGGTGAGTGAGAGCGCCGACAGTCCAATTACACCCTCAGTCTCTTCCTTTTCTTTTCTTATCCCCTTCTACCTCCATGGTCGTCAAAGGCTTGGTTGTGTTTTCAAAGGATTATTTTTGCAATGCTTAAAAAATTAAAATCAAATCTCGCAACTCGGCAGGGGATGAGATTCAGGGTATCATACCGTAATAACTCGGTTCTTCTGCCGTAAAAAAATGTGAGATCCATGAAATACCAAGTCAACCAAGCCAATTTATTCAGTTATTACGTAATTAGCTAACCTAACAACATCTTATAGTGACCCATATATCTCTTAAAAATCTTTTATGTTTTAAATAAATAGATTGACTTGGCCATCACATGAAAATCTCACAAGTTATGCATATTATATCAAATTAGATTTTTATTGTGATTCCACTAAATACTTCATTAATTTATTCAATATAGTTATAGCCGAACTCATTTCCGGACGCAAAATTATCAATCTGCATAACTTTAGTGATGAGTATAGTCTGTGATGGCATCTTCAAGAACTGGGCTCTTTCAAATCCAACTGCAAGTTTCAGAGATTAGCGCGTTCAAACCAACTAACAAACAAACTCTTTCGTTTTATATAATGGTACTAGCTTCCCGCGGCGCGGTTTTACCCGCGTCTTTGCTTACATACACAGTTACATAGCCCATAACCTTTATCGAGAACTGGGCTATCATACGCAAAAAGAATTTTCAAATCCCACTGGTAGTTCCAGAGATCAGCATATTCAAACAAACTAACAAACAAATAAACTGTTTCGTTTTATATAATAAGTAGATAGATAGATTATAGATATTATGTGTAATTGATTTTGGTTATGGCAGCATCTCTCTGTTTTGAATAAAAGATAAGATAATTGTGATATTAAATAATGATAATTTATTTTAGAATGTTATGTCAGGTAAAAAAAAGGTCACGGCCGTAAAGATAAAAATAAAATCAAATTAAAATAAAACTTACCATATTCTCCAAAATTTATTAGTGGAATATCATAAGCTCTTGCACAGTACTGAGCAAGCCTGATGCCAGCCCAAATAATTAGTAGGCCTAATGTTGAGTCTAACATGAAGTTTACTATATACCTGTTGGCAAGATAATCAACATAAAACATTGGTTAAGGTTGCAAGGTTTTTAACATTGGCAACCACCTCTCCACTGACAGTGGATTGACATAAGATTGATTGACGTATGATTAAGGATGGTTCAGAACTGTTCAAAGTGAAGATGCTTGAGTATAATATTAGCCAACATGCAACATTAGACATCTATTACTACAATGATGAAGTATGTGCTCTACGACAGTATTTATATGTATAAACCAAAATTAAAGCATCATTGTCCGTAATATATAAATATATATTATGAGACCTTGTGCAAATTCAATCAGCCTAGCCAGAATCTTCTTACTATAGTGGACCAGTCATAGCAACACTACCTTTGATAACATTGTTTCTCCAGCTTGTTTATCAGTGCTTCCACAGGAAGTAGAGGTACTGAACAATCAGGTTCCTTAAAGAACCTTTAAAATCCACGGTTAAACTTTAAATAACTTTAAAGTAAATTATAGTGTAGACATCATCATCATTATCCACAGCCTGAATCTACCTACTGCTGGGAATAAGCCAGTTAATTGTTTGTGCCAAACTGTGGTACAGGCAGAGAGATATACCTATATAGTTTTTTAAAGAAGGTAAAATAATCTTACCAAGTACATGGGTTGCCAGTTAGGTGTGGTGATAGCCATACATTGGCTGCATGTATGATAAGTGCTCCTAACCCTTGCTTTGAAGTATCATAAAACCAAATTAGCCATGGTCTTCTAGCATACCGAGGTTCACAAAATCGTTTACCTAAAAAACAAGAAATTATTTTCAGATGGTGTAATAATATGACAAATGTTAAACGAGTTTTAAGTTAAATATAAACATACCATAATGCTAAAAACAGAGTTATACAATATGTTTGTATAATTGTTTTTAGTGACCATACTTTCCTAATTGCAAAACATGGGTGAATAAACACCTCTAAGTACTCATATACTGTGCGTATGTATGTATGTACTTGCCTAGCAACACACATAGCCCTTAAAACTAAACCAAACTCACTACTAAATAGTAAGTTCCACCTAGTAGTTGATTATTTTTAATGTTGTGTATAGAAACATCAAAGTATTTTCAAACGCTGTAGGTGTAATTTCAACAGTTGTTCTTTTGGCTTGTATACATTAGGATAGAATTTTTGCCGTTTATTGTTAAGTTTTTTGTTTGTTTAGGTGATTGTTGACTAAGAATCACAATAGCATTTAAAGAAACCTTACTAGGTTTATTAATGTTAGTAGCATAAGTATTATCTGTAAAAACTGTTATAATAGTAAAAAAAAAAAAGTGGTTAAAACTTTGTCATCTGTAAATATTTGTTCAGAGTTTCGGTAGGTGATGTGCCTTTTACTCAAATATTAGTATCTTTGTAAGTCCCCTGCAACATAGGGATTGTTCTCTAGTCCATGTCTTTTAGCACACTAATATTATCTATACAGTATTCCAACTTCATACAAATGGACGAAGCGCGAGCTATGCCTACGCGCCTTGATCTCGGCATGAGCTCGGCGTGCAGACAGTCGCGACTGTGCCGCAGTGACGACCAGATGGTGTGGTGTGTTTTTGTTATTTTTTTAACAAAGACCATGCAATTTTTTCATTAAAAATAAGTTCAAGTACATATTTAATATTAAGAGTAGGATATATTGTGCTGTTTTTGGTTGCATGAATTCGTCAATAATGCATCCTGGAAACCTGGAACCTCTGAAAGGTAAGACTATAAAATAATTTTATCCACTAGTAGGTACGTACATAATGTGTTTCTTTTTAGTGGATAAGTATTTCCTTTTATCTCCGAAAAAAAAGATGTCTGGACTAATAAATAAAGTGAATAGAGTAAAGGAAAGTGATTGACACAAGTGAAATAGGCAATTATAGGCTGTTCATGAATCATAATACGGTAGGTATGCTTGTGTTAAAACCTCAAGGCATGTGTGTTTTGTTTTTTTGTATAACTCATAGTAAAGACGTGGTATTTTATGATTAATAATATCATTATTTTAAAAGTATATTTACAATCACAAAACTAAATGGAAATACAAAGTAGGCGAACATAATTACAATGCTGGAGGAGGGCAGCCCTATTGCATGTTTACGTACCACGCGGCTGTAGGCATTTATTTCAAAGCTACGACCGAGTTACAATACTGTATAGATAATATTACCGTACTATTTATTTTATAATTAATATTCAGAAGTCCAAACTCAAAGTCTACCAAAGAGGATATGGAGCGCAGTATACTGGGTGTTAGATTAAGTGATCACATTCGGAACACAACAGTTTTTTGGGAAATTGGAAGGAGAAAGCGCAAGATCGCGATAAGTGGAAGGGATGGAGGGAGGCCTTTGCTCGGAGTGGAACAAAAATGGCTCACAATAACAAATGACTTCAGTAGTAGTTAGTAAATGATATATTTTTATATGTTTATTCTATATTCTAGGAGTTTAATATATCTAGTTATGGATGTTATAAAAATAACTACGTGCAAAATTGGGTAATTGACCACGATCGAAAAGTGCGCAACTTCGTAGTAACGTTATCGTTCTACCTTGAACTCCGGCTCGCACATATTTCACAATGTCTTACTTACCTATTAAACATGTGAAGGCTAAAACAGCCAACAGGAACTGCATAAACCATCCATAGGTATCAGTGAGGGCATCCTTTGAGCAATGTAGCTCGGACCAAATATAATCAGAGCTATTATTCATTTTTCCCTTTTCATTTCCAAGATCGTAGAATATTAAATTGCAAAACTTTCACTATGTTTTTATCATGTTAAAATTATTTATTAAACGTGCTACAATAGGATTTAAGCAATATAAACAGATATTCTCAATTTACTTCAAAACAAATTAATTTATCTCAAATTAAAGTTTTACACACTGCTCTTCTCACGTAATGTTTTGACGTTTTCACAGACTACAGAACAAGTTGATGTTTTTAATCCACAGAATATCCAGTAGAGTTGGAGAACAAGTTGCAATTTTTTATTATGGTCAGTAAAAAAAAAGCAAAGACCACAAGGTTGATATTCTCGTCTCCGTGATTGATGAATAGCGATGAGATTTAAAAACGTAATTAATTATATTTCTGAAATTTTTAATTAAAGGAAGTAAATGGAAAACTTAAGTACTAAACGCATATAATTTTTCTAGTTATTTATATTTATTTATTTATTATTTCAGACAACCAGTGGTTGCAACATTGCAATTTTCTTAGTTTTATATTAAATGTACAGTCTGTCAAGAAAGTCGTGAAAAGAATAAAATCGGAACTAATATTTTTCTTAATTAGGCAACCCAGTATTTACATGTCTATGGTGGTAGTTTAAATGTCAACCTCTGATAATTTTATTGTGTAATATCAACAAAATTATATTTAAAGTTACAAATTAGTGATGTTTGTACTATGAATTAACAGAAATACTGTCACCATGAGTAAATCTATTCGAAGTGCTGGTAGAGAAATCATTTTCCATGTATACAAACAATGTTTTACTGAATACACCAAACCGGTCGAGTTTTATGGGATTTAGATGATGTGTACGCACGTACAGATAAAATGACTGGTATGTAATAGTGTTTTACTTATACCTACACATATTGTAATTAGAGATGCTAAAAAAAATCGTTGTTTAAGATAAATACATATAATGTTTACAATGCGATATTTTGAGGTTAAGTATTACATAATCTACAACAGTTTATAGATCAATTTGATGGTTTTGATACTTTTATTACACTTGTATATAAGTATATAAGTATAGTATATAGTATGAATTATTCTTTTCTGAACGATGTTAAAATGATGATTTCAGGCAAATCAGAAAGTCCCTCGTATTGTAAATGAATGTTTCAACAACAATGGCAAATTCACCACACCTGGAAAACATCGCAATGGTCGATCCAAAAAAATGCTGAGTGCTGAAAAGATACAATTCTTTCATACGGTACGAAAGGAAGTTCCTTCATTAAGAAAATTGCTTGCCGTTGTCAAGAAGACTTGGGTTATGATAGCAGTCTTGAGCATTTTAAGCAGATTATTACATCGATTGGTATTTCTTACAAAAAATAAAAATCAGAGCAGAAAAATTGTTTTATTTTGATTAAATCTGTTTATTTTATACTTTCAGATAATTTTCTTTCTAATGTTGATATCATTAATGCATCATTATTATTTCAAAGTGGCTGAAATTTACTGTTGCATATAGTTTTTAACTTTTGAATTAGAATCAGTCTTTTAATAATATTTATACGGGTTTCACCTTATAAATAATCACACAGCCTAATGCGGGTTGGTGAATCTGACATGCCCATAGAATTTCTTTTAGGACATGTGGTTTCCCTCAAGATGTTTTCCTTCACCGCAGCAGATGGTATATCGTTTGACTAGTACTTATAAATTCCACAAAGTGAAATTCACATTGCTTCTGCCAGCGGGGATCGAACTCACATCTCCACTGCCGTTTTTACATTTAAGGCACATAAACAACACAATTTGTTATGATGTACTTAATTTTAAGCTCAATTATGATTATAATATCTACCTATATATTATGATTGATAAATTATGTGCTTAAGTTAAATTTAACAATAACATTACAATTATCTTAATTATTCTAGTCCTAGTACAAATGATACCAGTTAAATAACAGTGGCGCCCTCATTTATTGTCACGACTTTCTTGACAGACTATATAATACTATAACGCATACCATGTAACACAATATGCAAAGAAAAAACAAAACAATTATTATAGTACTTAACTAAAATAAAAATAAAAATTAATCTTTAATATCTAATTAAATTATTAAATTAAATATTGAGTGCTGACGCTACACTGAAATTGTTTAAACCCTATGTCACTCTCACAATCAATACTAATCTAATGACAGCACATAATATGTTAAAATATATTAACCCATTTACGCTGTAGAGCGTGCCAAAGAAATAGACATACATACCCACATGCATCGGTACATAAATGTATAAATACGTACGCTCGTGCAGACTCGCTGCTCGCGAGTGCACGCAAGTGGCACTAGCAGCGCTCGCCTTGATGGTGGTTTTTGAGACGTGAGCGGGACTCGTGACGAACGCCAACGTACTGTTTACAATCTCGTGCGACTTAAGGATCTACCACACGCACGAGTTTCACTACAGTTTTGCTGCGTATGTTTACACGGAATACCGTAAAACTGTACGCCAACCCACAGTGCGGCCTGCGCATTATTCGACTTTCTTGAAATTTTGGCTGCGCAAGCTCGGCCTGCGCGTACTTGTCTGGTAGGCATTCAGTGAATAAAAGAATCAATACGAAAGAAAAAGCTACGCGTACCACACGCACATGCTTCATCACAGTTTTACTTATACAGGCTTCTCACACGAAAAGTCTGAACATTACACGGGCTTCTACATGGCACAGTTAAGTACGCGCAACATTCCTGTCGAAACCGTTTGCATAGAAACAATGTTTCCTATTACTTAAACAGCTATTTCTTAGCTTTTTCTTTCGGCTTGAACACTAAACGTCTACCACACGTACAAACAAGTACGCGCATTCAATTTGAGCTTTAAGTGCTCTTATTTGGTGCCTTGCCTTTATTGACGACTGATGTTGCAACAATTGCCGTGTCATCCAGGGTCATCCATGGTGTAGCGCGAGTGTATAAATACGCAGTTCGTGTCGAGTGATGGGTGGCTCGAGTTAAAAACCTGGGTCAGTCCGAGCTGTTTATCCAAACTGTTAGCCCGATAAGATATTCTCGTTCAACGGGTTGACTCGGTATGACGTCGCAGGCGCCTGACATCGATGACCTGGCCGACCCGACGCGATTCGCCGCTCCAGCCGCCCGCTCGTAGTGTATACGTAACTTAGCGAGTTCGACGCGAGTCGATCATCGGATCGGACAATCAACTTGGGAGTTTGCGACTGACACGATACTAACCCGGTGAAAGGGTGAATCACGCACACGAACGTCTCGGGCCAGCCCTAACCTGCGTCACCTGCGTGTGATGTTTGTTAGCGGACAGGGAAGTTAAACTCAACTCGGGTCAACCCGAGTTGCAACCCGGGTCAGCATTCTTTTCAACTCAACTCTCAAATTTTTCAACTCGAGTGACCCGTGTTGAAAAATTTTTGACCCGTGCGTCGCATCGCGTACATAGTCGCGTATTTACGTGTGTATATAAATAGTAGAATGAATAATTTATTAGTATGGTAATACAACGTGAATTTTCTACCATATAACCAAACATCTTTTTTTACCATTGCCGCCATTTTTTTGTGGTTTTCCTTTTTCGCAATTTGTTTGTTCTAATAATCTAAAGAAATAAGAAATAATTATTGTGCAAAAGAATACTCCTGAAGATCTAATCAAGTAGTGCATTTGGTCTAAAAAAGGTACGTCTATAATTGTTTTTTTGTCTAAAATTTATATTTTCACGACAGTCACGTCATGTTATCGATTATTTTACAGCCGGCTTTGTTTCTATTTCAATTACCTAGAATTATGACTACGTTATTCATAGTGCTATCAATATGTACCTACACACACATTCTAAATATAATACTTTACAAATACTTGGCGGGTTTATAAATGTACGCAGTATGAAGTGTGTCTACTGTCTGTTTTACATGGTTCACAAATTTATCATTCTAATATTAAACTATCATAATTTAAGATGTTTTCTGCATGTTTAACGTAAAACATTGTTATCGCATGGCGCCCAAGGCGTTAACAGCGTTATATTTTACAACCCATCGATTCTACAAACAAAACCTACAACCTACCATGCTATTCGGTCCAGGCCTAGATTGCACAGATAACTATGCGGTTGTCCTAGTGCATGGACTTTTCGCGCGCTAATACTGATGAGTAATAGTAATAATATTTGCTTATGTACCTACCTAATTATTATTCATTTCATTCTTTCAAGACCAATTTATTTCAAATTCATCACTACACTAATAATATTATCATCTTCACATCACGTTTTAAATTGTACATTTTTACAATGCATCATTCTTTTTTGACTAATTCTTTACAATGTTTTGTTGATATTCAACTTATTTTGGAAATGAACGTCATTGGTCTAATTGGAGCCCTTCATTCACATATTCATACAATCTCAGATTGCTATTGAAATTCATATTGTTTGTTTGAGACATGGTTATAGTAATGTGTATTTTACGGCACAGCTAAATAGCACTACAATAATATAAATAAAGGCTATAGTGTTGAATAAAGAGAAATAATGCTTTGATATTCTAATCTCTGGTGATCATACATACATATTATAGATAGGTAGATTCTATCTATAATATGTATGTATGATCACCAGAGATTAGAATAGGTATAGTATATTTACCTAAAGTTTGAGGAAGAAAGTAACAGAGTTGATAATACCTCCCCTAAAAACCTGGAATCATAAATATGACAATTAAAACCCAGGATTGTAAAAACAAGAACGGGACTTTAAATATAGTTACAAATATTGATTGGAAAATTACATTTCCATTTTTAGGGCTCCATATTAAAATGGTCTCTTAAATATTACAAACAGAGACACTTTGGCCAGAACAAATCCGTTGAAAGCGCTTCATGGTAAACAATATTTTTTGTTGATCTATAATATTATAACTAAAATAATTCGTGAAGATGGTGTATACAGTCGTGGTCAACTAATTAGGGACAATCTGTTGTTAAGCCAAATTGGGACTTTATTTTTTATTTTCCAACGAGTCTTAACAATATTCCATATCTTTTACATGTAAGTATAATAGTCATTGATGTGCCCGATTATACAAACAATAACAACTTCTTAAACATTAAACCTCTTTACAGTATAGCTGATAGATTATCATAGTGCTATTTGTTCAATGAATGCTGGCTGGCCATTTAATAAGGGGCACTGAGATATTGCGTCCTATTTTCAAAATTTGAACCTCAATACTTTTTTATTTCTTCTCTTATTGTTTCGTGGTAGGCGGCAATCCAGATTTTTAATTTTAAGTTTCGAGAATTATTTTGAAGAAAAATGGGCAAAAATAAAAGTTGCGATCCAACACTACAAAAAATTATCATGAAGTTTGTCGAGCGTGGTTGGTCGTACTGAAGAATAGCAGAATATTTAAATTGTTCAAAAACTATGGTATGCAATTCAGTGCAACATTTCTGGCGCAATAATACAGCTTTAAATGTGCCCAGAACAAAAAGATCGAGAAAAACAACTCTGCAAGAAGATAGAATGATAACCAGGTAAGCTAAGAAAGATCCGTTTCTAGGCTCCTTTAATTAAACACGAAGTGTTTACGGCAGACGAAAGAGCCAGTGTAGCAGCGAGGGCCGTTCGACGACGTCTAGTAGAAGCAGGATTGTTCAGAAGAGTAGCTGGCAAAGTACCGTTGTTGAAGAAAGAACATAGAAATGCTCGTTTGGCGTTTGCACGTAAATAAGGACATTGGACCTACGCCCAATGGCAACATGTATTATTCTCTGACGAGACCAAGATTAATTTGATTTCTTCAGTTGAAAGGCATTAAGTACAGCGTCCTGTAAAAACGGAAATGAATCCAAGATTCACAAAAAAACAGGTGGAACAAGGCGGTGAAAACATTAAAATGTGGGGGTCATTTTCTGGACGTGGAGTGGGACCTGTGAGGAAAGTTCAGGGTTACTTAGACCAACATCAATACAAGGCAATATTGGAGGAAACTATGCTTCCCTATGCTGAGTTGCATCTCCCTATTTATGGACGTTTCAGCATGATAACTGGCCTGTTGGTCTAGTGGTTAGTAACCCTGACTGCTTAGCCGGAGGTCGTGGGTTCGATTCCCACCCAGGACAAACCTTTGTGTGATAAGCATGATTGTTTGTTCTGTGTCTGGGTGTAATTTATCTATTTATTATTATATATATACATTACATATATACATTACATATATACATTTATATATTATTTATCGTATAATATGTATGTATTTACAAAAAAAAAAAAAAAATGTATATAAGTAGTATATCAGTTGTTTAGTACCCATAACACAAGCAAATATAATTGCTTAATTTGGGGCTAGATGGCGCTGTGTGAATGTGGTAGAATATTATATTATTATTATTATTATTATTATAACGACCCAATCGAGCACCTTTGGCACGAAATAAAGAAAAAAGTTGCTACTTATCGTACCACAACTTTAGATGAACTTAATAAAGCTTTTTGTGAGGCATGGGCAAACATTCCTGTCGAAACATGCCAGAAACTGATATGTCTATGCCACATTGGTGTCAAGCGGTAATTACTAACAAAGGTTTTGCTACTGGGTACTGATTTTACACGTAATAAAACGGAGCTGTTAAAGATATTATAATACTGCAGATTATTAGTTTTGTTCAACTCTATTTTTCATTACACTTTACTGTCCTTAACTTCACTATCTTGAATGTCCCTAACTAGTTGACCACGACTGTATACTCTCTCAAGAGTAAACAGCATAAAATTGTCCAGGCGACAAAAAATTATGCGTAACCTGTTCATGATGAGTATGTGTGTGTTTTTGTATGTGTCTGTATTTCACCCTATAAGTAAAAAATCAATAAAAAAATAGAACATAAATATTTTCCTTCATCAATACAATCTTCCATTTTACCTAAGTACCTAAAGATAGCCGCGTCCGACAATATACAGTGCCGAGTGCAAATTTTCCCTACAATAACTAAAAAAAAGTTAAGTATACATACATATATCCCCACAAAACCCAATAGTTGTTAAAATATTTCAAACTGCATTTTTCATTATAGTTAAAACATTAAATATAACTTTTCTCAACTGTACTAAAGAACTGTGTAATGAATGTCTCCTCACCTCCCTCCAAAAATCACACTTATCAAAAAAATCAAAACAGCATTTTTAAGCATTGTAATACTAATTTGCACGACTATAACTTCAAAAACAATGATATTGCCTTGAAACTTTTCATCCCTAACTTCACTCTTCTAAAGCCACTCTCTGTCAAAAATATTGAGAAGAGTTTTTTACTTTGATAGTATCCTAAAACAAATTTTCAAAACTATAAATAAAGAAGTTTCATTCGATCGTTTTTATCCCTTGTCACACTCTTAAGGGATGATTTTTTAAAACGCTTTTTTAGTACATGTGTAGACATTAAGACAAACGCACCCTCCAAATTCAAAGTCACTAACTTCAAAAACAAAGATCTTTCCATACAATATTTCATCCCTAATTTCATCCTTTTAAGGCCACCCCTGCCAAAAATATTTATGAAAGCAAGTTTTATTTTAATATAAGTATTCCAAAACAAAAGTTCAAAACTAAGTTGAAAAATGAAGTAGATTTATACAATCGTTTTCACCCTTTTTCCACACACTTAGAGATTGAATTTAAAAAAACCCTTTCTTAGTATACTTCAAGACATTAGAACAAACACACCCTCAAATTTTAAGTTATTACGATTAGCGGCTTAGGCTGTACGTTGTCTGTCAGGACAAATATATATTATGGCCTTTTATAAAATGTATGGATTATCTTTAATATTATGTCTTCTTTTTTTTTTGGCAACAGAGCCGACAATTGTGTCAGCTATTTTTGCCAGCGTCAGGTGTAGAATAATATTCTTGTTGATGATATTAATGGTATATTACAATAATAAAATAGGAAAAATGTGAATGAAATTAAATGACCATCTTCCGTGAATACAAAAGATGGCCCTCAAATATTATGTCATTCTATTCCATCTAGAAGATAATGTTTGACACACAAAAAACGTTTTACAATGTCTTAAAAAGAGAGACGAGGCGTCAGGCAAACTTGCAATCTATTTGTGTTAACCTAAACAACAACAAAGACGTTTTTCTTATAAAAGTTGCCTTGGATCTTCGCATGATTCGCCGTCCTTGGAATGCCGAAAATGTTTGCTTCGCGCAGAGTCGCGCATTCCAGAACCGCCGTGCTCTATACATGCCTTGCACAGAGAGCACTATCGGTAATCTTGGATGCAAGTAAGGAAATACCAGATACTAAAGTTCACCTTGCTACGGTCACCCTTCTGCTAAGGTGGTAACTACAGCAAATCTACCCATTTGGAAGACGCCTACATCCTGCAGTAGCAGTCTTCAATCTGAGGAAGTAAAACGAAAAAGAAATGTAATTCTTTTATTCATATCGCTGAGCTACCCTTGTCAACCTTATATTTGTAAAGATATTGACATCGACATCTTCTTTGGTTATGGTTATAGAATGTCAGTCAGATATTCATAAGTGTCACACAGTTTTGACTTTAAAGCCCGTATTGTGCGGCTGTAGTACATGGATGGATACATTTAATGCCCTAATTATGTAGTCCCAACTGTCTTTTATTGGAGGAGTAATACTATTGCGACTTTAATTGTGAAGAGCTTTACAGTTTCAAAGATATGCAATCTGATTCATGTTTACAGTCATATTAGCTCTATATTTTAACTGAAGGAATACAAAATATCCGTGCATTATACAACGAACGCCTACGCTTTTGTTGACAATGCTAACTAAACAAGAAAGTTTGTCTCACACAGTACACAAAGCGCGATACTTGCCGATAGTTTTACCCCACATCAAAAATTTAAGTTGTTAACAACAATTACCTAACTCTTCTTTAAAATTCGTTTACATACCATTAAACATTATAATTGCAATTATTCAAGCAATCTACCTACTAAGTAAATACGTAATACAAATAGTCTGCTTAGATATTCATGTCTATTAGGTATATAGCCAATAAAAATATTGCCTCTATCGTAGGCAAAATAACTACTTACCTACTATTTTAGATTACATTATCTAAAGAAGTACCATACATACAAGTAACTATACAAATGCGTTGAATTTAATGTAGCTGTGGTAATATAAACTAGTACCTAATTAAATTAATATATACACTCGGGCAAGCTATGTAAAAAACTACTGCCCTCCTTTGCTCGTAATACCGCACAACTCTTTATTGCTTATACAATAGTAGTAGTTAATTAATGACGGGCTCCTTCCTCTCGCCCTTAAATGTAGTCTGGAGTTCTGTGGTAATCCATCACAAAGTCAAACATCTATGAAAACTCTTAAGTAATCTATCTCGCGGAAGGATGGATGGATCCGTCGGGACTACGACTATACATACATGCCTTCGTAAACATCTAAACAAATAAGAAAAAAATCTTGTCTTCCACAAAAATTAGTTACAATTGCGTCCAAATATGTCATAAACATATTTTATTCAATAAGTCATAGCCGTAGTTTGTCTACAGGCACATTAAATAGAGCTATGTTGTTTATTACCTCGCGTGCGTACACCGGACTTATGACCACTTTTACGGTGTCTGCCATTTAATAAGCGTAGGTACATGCAATCTAAGTATTGGAGGAAACGGGAATCTAATTGTCACCTCATACCTTGGCCAGTGGTGGGACGCAGTAGCTACCACAGAATGGGGTGGCGCCGATAGCCACCAGAATCGAAATTAGAACGTAATAATTATCGGTGGTGGAACCGGTGGGCACTGGGCTGGGGGCCGGTGGTCGCGGTTCCCGCGCGCGACTCGACCGTCAACAAACCGTCGCACAGCAACTGCTCATGACATATGCATGAGAGCGGCACGGACGATGCCGCCGCCGCTTAAATATACAAGGACGGACGGGGGAATTACTAGAGAGGCAAATACATACAAGATGTCTCCCGTCCGAGTGCGCTGCCGTAGCGTGCGCCACGCCCACCTACCTCTCCAATTACACTCACGAAATGTCCGTCCGATACCTTTCTTACTATTCTAGACTATTTTTACTTCGTAACCACCACGTCGTCTCCATAAGTCATGAAGACAACCCCATTACAACGTTAAATGCGGCATTTTAAATTCCGTTTGCCTTATCGACTTGCACGCAAATATCCAATACGAAATAATACGAGCAGAGCAGCTACATATAATGATTTACATGTTAAATTAAAATTTTATTTAGTTTTGTGTCCAGAATTAAACATTGTAGGTATCGCTGTCGATCTACAGCAGAAATCCTGCACTGAACTTTTAATGTCTGACATTATCGAAAGATCAGAAAATAGAACCAAATGTCAGCGTTGGTACACCAACCCCCAGTTTCTGAAAGGCTGATTAACGGAAAATTAACTAATCACCTGTTAAATCTCATGTGAAGTACCTGAAAGCACGCTAAAAGCATGGATAATTAGCCTAATTTGATCTAGTTTGTTACTAATTAGATCAAATTAAACTAAATATTCATGCTTTTAGCAACCCAATTGGTACTTCACATGAGATTTAACAGGTGATTAGTTAATTTGCCGTTGATCAGCCTTTTAGAAACTGAGTGTTACACCAAGTCTGCCAAATAATTAATTAACCACTAAAAATAGAATTGAAATATCAATTTATTATGCTTTTGATTTTGACGTATTAATTGAATTATAATGTTTGTATTGTAAGTAGCAAACAAGGTTACGGCCCACTCAATGTTAAGTTGTTAACGTAACTTAGGAATATCACTGTATTTTCTAAGTATTGCAGAAACAATGCCAACACAACCAAGATGTTGCTGACCGTGAAGGAGAACGGAATGAGGGAGAAAAGGGAACGGAATCAAGGGGATAAGCAAGTATTCGGCGCTCTTACTCACCCAAAAATGCACAAAAACTTTACATAGTAATCTCCGTCGATCCGGCCTGTCCATGCAAAAACCAGCATGGATCTATATTATCGTAATTATATTATTTTCGTTGGTCAGAAACTTCTTGCAACTTAGCTTCAATAATATTAATTATTGTAAGGTCGCACATGTCACTCATTATCAGTTTGCAGCCCTTTAAATATATTTTAATATCTTGTAATGTTTTATACATTTGATAATTTTTCGCTGGGGAAGAAAAAAGTTTTCAAATTATTGTGGGATACAGATAGTAAATAGTTTATGTTATCCTAAGAATAGAAATAGCTGTAATTTACTAGAAAATTAAACTGATAAAATATGTCGTCGTTTCAAACCTAAAGTTCATGTTGACTGTGACTTACGTAATTATCTTAATAATTATTTATTCATCGTTTTAATTTATTTAATTAACGTTAATCGATAAAGATATCTTAAAAGTATGTGATATTTGCGGGTAAAAATAAGTTTTAATCTTTACGACATTTAATTTAGGACAATTTGTATGTTGTACAGTAGCGTTTGATATGTTTTCAATTAACCCACTTTCCATAATTGATTCCTAATTAATAGTCCTATTAATTTATAATTACCATGTAAACTTAAAGGTATAGGCGTCCAATAATTTTATTACATTCTGTCCGTTCTTAAATCAACAGTAGCTACTGTAGACCCGGCTAGGGCATCATAGCGCGCCCTGAAGAAGTTATGATCGATAGAAACATCAAATATTCAGACACCGGCGGCCCACGAGGAAACGTAATGGATAACCGTTGTCTGAAAGGCCACAAGGGGGCGAACGTGGATCTCCTCCCTGCCCCTTTCGCCTAATTACCTAAACGCTTTTTTTTATATAAAAGTCATTCTTTAACTGCGCCGTTAACATTTTTGAACGAATAATAAAGTTATGGGTTCAGGAACGTCAACGCAAGTCTTAAACACTCGTTATAACATTAATAGTATGTTAATTTACTTGACTCCGCGTAAATAAAGTTTAGATATTTGTAACAATATTTTAGCGACCTTCAGAGGAAGTTGGCATAAAAAAACATGCAACTTCGTTTGAGTACTTTATTAAAACTTCTGCAACTCTAAATCGTTTCAGAAGTTTCAATAACGTTAAGTCCAGATTAATCGAGCTGTTTCGAGTCCTATACAGTCTCGATACAGCCTGGACGAATCGGAGTCAGGTTGAAGTCTAGAAGAGGCAGCTAACCACTATTGGCTAATTATTTATTTCGTTATTAACATAGTAAGATACAACGAGATAGCATATTAACATATTTTAGGCTTAGGAGCACTGTCTTTTACTACTCAACAGTTCAAACAGATACTATCTGTGTAGTATTATGTACTACTACTAGTGTTGTATTCGTTTAGACACGAGATAATCTAGAAAAAATCGTACATACCCAAGTGTGTAGTTTGTAAATTATCTTATGTGTAAACATAAACAAAACACATAAACATCATCAATCTTATAAACAGGGTACATTAACCAGTTGACATCGTAAGTAAGGTTGTACTAATACTTTTACGGTTCGCCGCATGTTATCTCAAAACGGATGCGAGAAACGTTGGCGCCCAACGTGGGCCCTCGAGCGTGAAATAAGTGCGATTGCTTTGTATCAAGTGGCAATCACGTCGATACACCAAGGTATGATCATTTTGCCAAATGTTAAATCAATTTCTTCAGTCGTCGAATGCGCGGTGATGTTATGAATATCTGATGCCAGTCAAATAAAATCTTCCTTAAACCTCTAGAGGTTTTAAATCCTTTTCGTATTCTACGTAAATATCTTTAGCTTTCATAAAACTGGTGTTATTTTATTATGTAGCTTGTGCATAATATCTAAGAGAGGGGTAAATGAGGTTAAACTTTAATTTGTGTGAGTCTCATGTAAGCGAAGTTATTACGTAACAGAGTCCTTCGCGTTTTATGATAAAATATACTCGTCGCGTGAAACTGTTTTAGTGCAATCTTCTTTGCCCGTGCAGTTCTAATAAATAAAAATGTGTTTGTGTACCATTTGTATTTATAAATATCCACTTTTTTACTATCGTGTCAATAGTTTGTCAGGATGTGCTTAAGTGAAATTTAATCTTAAGGTACTGTTGTTCCAGTTTGGTACATATTACAAAAATAACCAACAAAATAAATAATTTCACAACATGCATAATCGAATTTCCCCCTTTGGCAAAGGGCTTCTGGCAAAGCCTCTATCAATAATAGATTAAGTCCTTACCAACCTTTGCTCAGGCCTCGTTTTCCAAATGTCCTTAAGTTTATAGCGTAAGTATCGCTTTAGCAAAATATACGAGACGGTCAACTTCTCTCGCACCACTACCTCCTTCACGTTTACTTATTAAGGGCGAAAACAGAATAATATTTTATTTATCAACATAATCCTCATATCCTAAAACATTGTGTATGCTTAAAATGAAGTCCATACAACTTATTTTGTTTAGTCCGTTTTCAATAAACATAGAGCAGAACCAGATTTTTATTTTACTTTTACGAAAATTTTCACTCGTTTGCTAAAAGAGAAGCAGTGCGGCTGATTAAAAGCTATGCGTTGGAAAATTGCAATTCCGTCTAGTCTTACCTAGGTTATTTTATTATATTTCATTTTATTCCCATCACCGAGTATTGTTTTTTAGTGTTTCTCAAAGAAAGTTTGATATTTGCAATAGTAGAATTGTACCTACGGCTGCAAATTACCATTTTGTAAATTCCACTTTGTGGTAGCATCATCGGATGTGCCAAGAGCATAGTCTATAGCGCTTCTGAATTCCAGAACATATCGACCACTAATGATAAAAAAAGAAACAGTGCAGTATCATATTTGAAAGTTAGTAATTCAATATGTAGAAATTGAAGATTCATTAAAATCGTCGCTAATTTTGAAATGTGAACACGACGAGTATCTACATACTCGTAATAACGGATTAAATTTAATATTACAAAGGACAAGGAAGACACGTGCACATTCTGTAGAAAGAGGGCACTAATAATATGGCTGACGTAGAGATAGCCTCGAAACATCCACTTGTCCACTCTCACGGTAAGTGTGGTGGACGGAGACCCGCCTGACGGTTCCCACTGCTTGCTGAAATATTCAGCTACCAATACCAGGTAAATTACAGACTTCGCTTCAGACCTGAAGTTGGAAATACGTCGGCTACGACAATTAGGTCAGCACTGCATGATTGTTCTACCACCAGTTACTTCCCACAGCAGGTCTCCGCCGCTCTATAACACGTTTTATATCCCACGTAAATATTTAATCGGGGACAGTAGTTACCTTTCTTGAGGACTCAGTATTTTCTTAAAGGCTTTATTAGTTTTATCAAAAAATTGGGTTAGTAAATAAATGGCATCATTTTGGAAATATAAGCTGCTTTTAATTCGTAATGATCTTTATCAAACGGTATAAAAATAAAATTATGTAATTGTATATTATTTCACATAGGAAGAGCTTAGGTATATCTTGGAATTTTGCTAGATGTATAATAGAAGAGTTTTACATCAGAATGTTTGTCCTGTAATTTTTAGACAACCAAATTTTTTTAGATTTTTACTCGTTTTGTCTCTTTCTATTAGGGAAGGCTTAGGAACGGTCAAAGTGGAGATGATTGTGTTTGTCGACTGATTTAATGAAGATGATGAAAATAATATAAGATTCTTATTATTTAAAGTAATTAAGTTTCTATATTGAATATGCTCGTGATATGAAATACCACAAGCCACATAAAATGGTGTAGGTATCTTCTAGTTTTTGATGGCATTACGCGACAGCCCTAGTTGCATTGTGGTTAAAATAATTGGTGTCTCCGGTAGGGGCAGTAATACATATAGTGCGCATTTTTGTTGTTATTTCCGTCGCCTAGGCAACGATTGTCTTCAACGTGGCTCATCGGCTATTAGCCATCAGCCATTGACAAATAACTAAACATTAAATATAGGTATGCATACATACATTTATGAAATGTAGTCCAAACATAAATGTACATATCGGTCGTCGATCGTCATGAATATTTGGATGGTCTGATTGATCTTGCGTCCTCACAGGAAGTAATTTGTTCAAATGTCATTAGTAACAGCAATTACTTTGTCTCATTATTAATTTATTTGATTTTGAAGGGATCTTATTCTGTCGTATTAACTTAAGAGTAACTCAACGAAATTCTAAGTTAAGCAGCGATTGTTAAACTACTTCTATCCTACAGAAGATAAATTAGGACAAACCCCGTAAACCAAACAATTAAAATCTAATCTCGACTGTTTTATGAGCACGATCTAGATAGTTTCTTATATTTATTGTTATTTTTAGTTTTTAATATTGTCACCTGACATTTATTTCTTCTGTATTGTCTGTGTCTTATCTATACATATAATAAAATTGGTGTGTCTGTTTGTAATATTGAAATAACCGTTTTTTACTACATGTATATGAATATATATACGGTACATACATTTTTTTTTATAATTTTTGTCTGTCTAGCTGTTTGTTCAGGCTAATCTCTGAAATGGCTGGATCGATTTTGACGGGACTTTTATTGGCAGGTAGCTGATGTAATAAGGACTAACTTAGGCTACGTTTATTTTAGAAAAATTCTAAACTCGCTAATTAATTTATAATATTCTTAATTTTTTTATAATATTCCTTAAAGTACGAGGATGGTTCTTACGGAAAGAGAAATTAAAAAATTGCCTGAAAAAAAGGAAAAAAAAAACAATTCTATATTCCCATACAAAAGTATCTTTATTTATCCCAAAATGTTTAAAAAAAATGTCTACCCGTGTGAAGCCGAGGCGGGCCGCTGGTATCAAATAAATGTCTTTTCTTTCTTTCTTGCACAAGAGATTTGACTTCTACAAGGAAAGTGTACAGTTGTACTGTAGAGTCCTCCGTGACATGGCTTGAACTCGAGTTTCGAGAGTTAAAACAATAAGAGTGTATATACTATCTTATTATAAAGCGGAAGAGTTTGTTTGTTTGAACGCCTTAATCTCCGGAACTACCAGCCGAATTTGAATATTTCTTTTTACGTTTTATAGCCCATTTTTTAAAAAGGTTATAGGCTATATCATCACGGTATTGGAGACGGGAACAGAACAGTAACCAAAGATGTAACTTAACGCGAGTGAAACCGCGCAAAAGTCTAGTAAGAGTATAAAATATGATATTTGGTATTAAAAGAAACATTACTTCGTTGCTTCTTCTTTGCGATATTTTGTGATCATACGGCCTAATAATAAATGTCCTTTTAAGGGCCGGGTAATTTTATAATATAATATTATTACTGAGTAATTTTAATTAGTTTGTTACGGATGTGGTTCAAATGGCTATCACAGCGAGCTTTTTGTTGCGTTTCCTTACATTTTCACAATATTTTGATGTAATTATATTTAGGGGCAGCGTTTCCCGGATACAACTTAAGTGTAGATCTACTTCGGTATTTTTATTAAAATACGTAGGTACTTACTGTTAAGAAATGTGCAAACAAGATGATTCATGCCATTTTGTAATAGTGGTTTTGTCTATTGGATTTTATTGTGGATACCTTTGCCAGTACCAGGGCTGAGTTTCAAATTGAGGTCGATGTACATGAGACCCTACCAAAATTATTAAACGTTTGTGTAATTCATCTCAGCTTACCCCTTCTAAGTAAAAGTCGTCATCAAAGATATTCTTAGCTGCGTAACTTGCACGGCTAACAAAATATTGCTAAAATCTTGCAATTCAAAGGCTGGCCTGAATCTCTTTGAATAGGCCATTATTAAGCTTTAAGCATAATTAGTTTAAAATTTTCTTCTAGTTAATGAGACATTTATAAGTGTTAGTCATAATTATTTAATCAGCTCGAAAAAGCGTGATGACTTATTATAATTTTGTTATATTTTTGGCCATTTAAAACATTATTAATCTTATTACAATCGAGGTGAAGTTGTAACATTAAATATAATGTTCGTTGTGGTCAATTTGTTAAGCGACGCCGTAGGTGGGACATTAGTGGTAACGACCATGTCGCATGTAGGTAGTGCTAGCGAGCCGTAGATTATGTAGATTGATCTCTCATCACACATGTAATGATGTGTTACACTCAACTTATGATTTTCTAATAAGTATACCGTAAAATAGGGCTATTTGGTACAAAACATAACTTTAAATACCTATAATTTAGTAAATTTTTATGTTAATTCCCAATAAACATAAGTAACAAGTTTATGTTTATAGATAAAATGAGTTTCATCGTTATACATACATGCTTTGCAACTAGGATTTTTCCTATGTAATGTGATGCCTTTCCAAATACCCTTAGGGTGGGGCTAATTAGAATCAACCAAATTTGTGTTCAATAAACTAATTTCTAACGAAAAGAAAACCGACTTCAAACAGGAAGGAAACTAAAATGTAAAAAATAAATTTACTTAGCACAAAGTAACTCGTATTTTGATTTAGTTAATCAGAATTAATTAAGTAAGTATTTTATAATTTTAAAGTTCTGATGATGGCATCCCAGAGAAATCGAGCGGAATCTTTGAAAAGCGTGGTGGCGACTAGTGTCATTTTTATGTTTTTCTTTAAGTATTTTAAGACACTACTACTATTTAGTGAAGACTTGGAGTCGATCTGATCATTAAGTCGAAAGACAGTCGAGGGACCTCCTCAACGATTTACGGCAAATAATGATGAAAACTTTGCACCCTTACGGGTTATAAGTGCTATTACAGGTGACCATAGATGAATTATCGACAGCGAGGGAATTATCAACAGCAGTCATGTCGGGCTTACTTCATACGGTTTAGTGTGTACAAAAATCATTAATCATGTCATCAAAGGTAATGTTGTTGACGTATTAAATAGATAATATTCGAAGTAGCATCGAACATACGTTAAAGTTCTACTAGTACTAGGAGTATCTATGGTAAGTGAAATGCCTGTTACGGATAGCAACATAATTATCTTAGTTACATTGTCACAGATATCTATCTAGGTTGGCTTAGACTTAGAACAGGGTGTCGTCTTGCGGCGTGACTCGTTAAGTCGTCGTTTCCGGGGCACAATAAGAGGCAGGGTGTTATTGACGGGGCGGCGGGTTGTGCGCATGTGCACCTCCGGCGCCCCGGCGTCTCGGGGGTGCTTTACAAACGCTCGAGCCGATCACAAATGATGTCAGTCTACTCGCGGGCGTCTTCACCACTGGACGTGGAACGAACTTATTAACATGAAGTGGCACGCGCTCTTTGTACCACTAATATATTGCAATGTAGGTTTCATCTATTGTCCCTTAACTCCAATTTTTATTGAAACTAAATATTTTGGCATGTAAATTCTAATCGGAATTTCTCTTGTTCTAGGTGTAATCAGCCAGCGCTAAACGATCCAGATAAATAATTCTGTGAGTATATCTTTCTCGCGTTTTGTTATCTGCATATTCTGTTAATTTTTTTTTCCAGTAAGTAGGTATTTTTATTTGCTCTGTCTATTCTATTAAGTCTCCAGAGTTATTTTTAATTCGTTCAATTTACGTCAACATTTTCGTTTTAACTTGAATTTAATTAATAAAAAGGACTCGATGACTAAAAGAATCCATTATGTTTATTACAATAAATGGAAAGGTTATTAAGTAAAGAGGAGAGTTGAGAGCAAGTCGTAGCTAGGCGAGGAGTAGCTACTCACAGGTAAGGCGGGACAGCTGGTAGTGACATTTTGAGCGACGTTTGCCTCAAACTTTTTATTCTATTTTTTGCGCGGTTTTTACGTATGTTGTCGATCTTTGTGTGTTCGAACACCTGCCAGGGCGGTTCCGTGCCCGTTTCAGTCCCCCAGTTCTATTCGAGTATTTGTACGTTCACGTTTTATTCATACTCAACCTGCTTTTAATTCTTGAAACTCTTTTTGAGTCCACAATTTTAACTTTTCACTATTTCTTACATATTCGCAAATTCGTCCTTATAACTAGAAGCTTTAGTGTATTGCCCTTTCGATCAAACATTAAATTGGAGTAACTTGTAATGACTTCGTATCTTAAAACTGGATAATGCATAATAAAGAGTTTTGTTGCAATTAAAAAGGGAAGTCACAGGAAATTAAGAAAGTTGAGTCTTTGTGGCAGCTATGATAGTTGGTAGTCGGCACATTGGTATATTGAAGCTCTTTGTGGCGCGAATATAGACGCGAACGAATGTAGGCGTGCACCTGCGAGGGTGTCAGTGACCTCGTTCACCTGCCACCCGGCAGACGTTCGCATTAGCATACGCTGGCCAAACATGTGCCATGTGTACTTCTGAACCAATTCTTGGAAATTGACCCTTTTTACTTCTATCATTTTATTGGCGTTCGCAATCTGTTGTTAGATCTCGTGCGTTTAACTTTTGTTAGTCCGTTAAATAAAACATTTTTTTAACCTAATTAATACTTAATTATTTCAATCGTAGCGTAGGTATTGTTAAAAAGTAAAGTGTACGTGTAAGTGTCTATACGCCTAGATTTGGTTGTAGTCCGTTTACCGAACTCGCCTATCTGTAATCGGTGACAAATAGGAGAGTGAGGTTAAACCTAAGGTTATCCGGCTGAATTTATTATTTATATCTCACATTAGATATAATTAATTAATATTCGTTACCACTATCATCTCAGTCGCAAGACGAAATAATAATATTAATAAAATTCATACTGCAAACTATTTATTGTGATAGCCAAAGTTCTTAATTAGGTAATTACAATCTGTGTAATTTATTTTCATATTAGCTGTGCCTCGCGGCTTCGCCCGCGCGTAGAATAAGATTTGCCTCCCTCGGGAACCAGACCGATTTTCGAGATAAAAAGTAGCCTATGTCCGTCTCCGGCACCGAATCTACTTACACTAATTTTCATCGCAATCGGTTTAGACGTTTAGGCGCTGAATGGTAACATACACACACACACACAAACAAACTTTCGCATTTATAATGTTAGTAGGATCAGCCAGAAGACGTCCACTGCTGGATGTAGGCCTTCCCCACCTTTCGATACCGTGGCCGGTCGTGTAATTCTATTGCCATTTATTAGGTATGCGCCATAAAAATATAAATACTTATTAACTACCATAAAAATATAAAAAACGTAAATAAGTTTTTTTTTAAATTTAGTCGGTAGTAGATCCACGCTGGTTTCAGCATCAATGGGCCGGATAATCCGGGAAAGTACTACCCTCTCATAGAAGATCGACGTAAGAGTAGTAGTATCTGTACTACTGGGTTTCGTTTGGTAAGTGAGAGCGCCAGAGGCCCAATTTCTCCTCTTTCCTTTTTCCTCACCTCCCTCATTCCCTTGCCCTAAACCCATTCCCAGCCGCCATAGTGGAGGCCACCATACCACAGTTTAAGACGATGGCTTTTGGTATGGTGGCCACGACTTCTCGATTCCACTGATTGCTTACCATCAGGCGGGATGGAGTCACTTTGGTAGGCTAATATAAAACTTTATTTATAAAAAGATAAGATACACCGCAGTCTGCTGCCATTTTATTTGTTTATAAGCAAGCTAGTGCGACACGCTAACTATTCCAACTTTTACACGAACACGAACATTTAGCTAGAAAAATAGTCAAAGCTCGTGACATGCCGCAATGCTTTGTGAACTCAAATTTAATTCCATGTATGCACACAATGTCAAGCGACCGTACCTTTGTAACGTTAAAGCTAATTTAATACCTTTATATAACATTCGTGAATTTTATTTTAATGAAGGGGCCTGTGCTGGTATTTTCCTCACTCCCCCAAGATGCTCATTATATCGAAAGTCATTAAGTTATCGCATTATTAGTACCTACGCACGAATTGGTCGGATTAAATATAGCTTTATTTATTCTGAGATTAATAATGTGTTGATAGATCTGTAATTAATGCAAAATATAAATTATGTAGTTCAATTCTTAAGCGGAAACTCGGCCATGTTTTTGAAACAAGTCGCCCATTAAGAGAAGTACACTTAAGGCATATATGTCTTGTATTTTGTTTTATCGTAAAAGTGCTAATGAGTGCCGAGTCGCTATGTTACTGGTAACTATATTTATGGGAGACTATATCTAGTGACATATCCCCACGATACATGCTTGCCTAGTGTGGGGACCGTAAAACACTATTTGTCACCATATAACATGCTTTAAGTTTTTGGTAATGTTAAGTTTATTTTGTGTACCTACATTTTTATGCATGTTTTTAATAAATATTTTTTCATTTTCATTTTTTTTTTCATACAAATATGATGTGCGTTTACAAATAAGTTCTGAAATATACTTGCAGATTTAAATCTTAATGTCGGCAGATGTATAATTGTTTTACAAGTTGCTACTTTCTTAAAACTTAGCATTGCAAATGAAAATGGCATTAAGATTTTAACAAGGATAGCTCCGTTTTCAATTTTCTTAAATAGTTAAAGAGCTTGCTCTCCCTGTCAAATTAGGTTTTTACTAAATAATTTATTTAGCCTCGCACCAGTAATTGAAGACGACTCTATTATTAGAAGGTTTTATGCTGTTCTCCAAGAACTTTTACATACGATGAAGCAAACTGTCCTAGGAACTCTTGAACTGTGTCAAAAAATACTCCTTTTGCTCTGGTCCACTCGCGCATGAAAAAGTAAAAGAGATAACTTTATCTAAAGGTAAAGTTATCACTTTTACTAGGAAAAATAAAACTCAGGGCTCAGCATATCAGCGAAGATTGCGCGACGAGTTGTTTCGACTTCAACGAGGATCAAATTTTTGTCCGTTACGTACAATCTGGATGTCTGTGTCCCTTGTACCGTGATTATTTCGTAAACAACCGTGAGAATCGTAAAACATTTTCAGAATGAAACTATCATAAGTGATACCGTTAATGACAATTATAAGACATTTGTCACCTATTTTCTTTAGTTGTCATTATGGTTATAACTTTAAAGACAACTTTTGAACATAGGCTTTTCAAAAGGCTTATCACAAAACAACAACCTCCATGCATCAAACTGCGACAAATTTCTATTAATTTAAACTAAACTGACGTTCTCATAAACTGCATCAAAGTTCAGTATTACTTTGAAATGATTTTTTTTAATAAGTATGCAAACTTTTCAGATTAAATTATGTAAATATGGAGAGACTGTCTCTTAATCTTAAAAAAAGCAAAATTTAAAAATAGAACTGCAGTAAAACAAATGAATATAGCCGGGAAAAGAAAATTTTCTCGTAGTATCAGATATGCGTGTTATTTAAAGCAAAGTTTTAAATTGATTTGCATTGATTTTTTATTCTTTTGTCAATTGAATTATTGTTACCAGCAGAATTGTTGGGTTAGTTTTTTAACTCATCGAGTTTTTGAACCATAATATGGATACTTCGTCCAAACAAGCGGCTCAATATGTAGCACTGGTGCGGGAGGGCTTGGATCAACGAACGATTGGTAGAAATTTAAATTTAAACCAGTCTACGGTTTCTAGAATATACAGAAGGTTTGTGGAGACAGGTTCTTACAGAAGGAGACGTGGTACAGGTAGGACTCGAGCAACCACCGGTCGTGATGACCGATTTATTGTTACAACTTCCCTGCGAAATCGTTTCCTCACGTCAGTTAACATCAAAACAGAGCTTAATGAAGTGCGTGGAGTAAATGTGAGTGTACGAACAATAAGAAGAAGGTTAAAGGAAGCTGATATCACCCCTTTTAGACCAGCAAATGGTTCAAAGTTGTCTGTAGCTCACAGACAAGCTCGCTTAAGATTTGCGCGTGATCACCTAAATTGGACAGAAGAGCAATGGGCCTCCGTATTGTTCACGGACGAGTGTAGGACATGTTTATATGGTGCAGATAGTCGCAGAAGAGTCTTTTGTCGACGTGGGGAGCGATATGCTCAAAGTTGCACTGAGGAGCGTGTTCCTTTTGGAGGCGGTTCGTGTATGGTCTGGGGTGGCATATCGATGAACGGGCGAACAGAACTTGTGTTCAGAGACATGGTCCGTCATAACGGTAATAGAGGGGGTTTGACTGCACATCGCTACATAACGAGAGATCTTAAAAGATCACGTGGTGCCTTACATGGGATTCATAGGCGAAAATTTTACTTTAATGCAGGATAATGCCCGGCCTCACGCTGCTGCACAAGTTCGACAATATTGCGAAGAGGTTGGGATACGTACAATGAATTGGCCAGCACGCAGCCCGGATCTTAATCCCATTGAGCATGTTTGGGACAATTTAAAAAGAGCTGTATATGCGAAAAATCCTGTGCCCACGACAGTGGCAGCACTAAGAACAGCACTTTCAGAAGAATGGGACAACATTCCGCAAGATCTTTTAATAACCCTAATAAAATCTATGCGGAACCGATTAGAATCCGTAATAAGGGCACGTGGAGGTAATACACCTTATTAAAACATAAATAAACCCTTGCATAAAGTTTGTGTTAAAACCATTTTTTTATTAAACCAATTTTCCTTAAATTTCTGTTTTTCTTCAAAAAAGTCTTAAGGTCCTTTCCAGTACACAAACTTAAACTTAAGGATATGACCCTACGCTGTTTTAAATTTCACGAACTAATCTAGAGGTTTCAATTTTAATCTGTATAGAAAGTTTGCATACTTGGTTAAAATATTTATTTCAAAGTCGTCTATTAGTTTGATGCAGTTTATGAGTCCGTCACTGTAAGTTGGTTCACTCTACGTAGACGCATCTCAATAAGGGCTCGTTAAACTTAGACGTTTCGTGCGCACGGCTGGTCGATTTTTTCCCATACAATGTATGCACTAAGCGTGCAGGACGTTCTCCGTACTGCTGTCGTGCGTGTGCCGTCCTGCACAGTGCACCGTGCGCAGTACGGCAACCGCACTGCTAACGCACCGCAGCAGTCCGACACCAAACGCCTAAATTTAAAGAGCCCAAAGTATGCAAATCTTAGATTTGTCTCAAAGGAACCTCTATCTATATAATGGCAGTTGCCGTAAGCTGACTTAAGTTGTAACACTGTTTCCAAAAGGAGGGTTTTCAATTCGACTGTAATATTTATATTTTTTTGTGTGTTCGCCGATAATTTCGTTCTTTATGAACCGATTTTGATGATTATTTTTTTGTTGGGTGGTACCATGATAAGGACACCAGGATCTGACGGTGGCATTCCAGAGAAATCCAAGAGAACCTTCGAAAATCGTAGTGGCGACTAGTGCGTTTGTAATTTTTTTTATAAAGTAGCACTACTATTTAATGAAGGTCTAGAGTCGATCTGATGATGCAGCCGAAAGACAGTCAAGAGAACTCCTCAACGATTTACAGCAATTAGGTACCAAGGTGATTGGACTTCATTCATTTCTATCGATGAGAACTTTGCACCCATATGAGTTATAAATGGCATTATGAATCTGATGATGGATACCATAGACAGTCGAGAGAATCCCTCAACGATTTACAGCAATTAGGTACCAAGGTGATTGGACTTCATTCATTTCTATCGATGAGAACTTTGCACCCATATGAGTTATAAATGGCATTATGAATCTGATGATGGATACCATAGACAGTCGAGAGAATCCCTCAACGATTTACAGCAGTTACCTTTTGTTAGGCTTACTTCATACGCTTAAATATGCCAAAATATTCAGTTAGTACAAAAATAAGTCCTTATTAAGATTGAAGTTTTGCATAGAAATACCACTACCTAGGCATACTGATGCGTCAATTTGACACTGAATTTAAGTTGCGTTAATCGCGTCATTTCTGACAATGCTCTTTCGTTGTGTGGCCTACTCAATCATTTGTTTGAATGTTAGTCAGACAACGCTATTGCTTCAAGGTCTTAACATGACTCAGGGCAACATACACCTTATACTTAAGCGATTTTTTTTGCCTATATCTATAACAGCTTTTTCTAATGTACATAGTTCCCTGTAACTTGTGAACCGTAAGTGCCCGTAACTTAAAATCAAAGGTAACATTCGGCGCTCGACATCGCCGTATCCTTAACCTTTTGTTGCCTGAAATGTTGCAATAGTAGGAATATCGGTCGGTACCCAGCCATTTTCATCTTTAATTCTACTTTCGATGGTATCATCTTCAAATTTAACTAACGCACATATTATTAGGTTCATCATTCATCCATCAATCTATTTTAACAAAAATAAAACCGACTTTAAATTAGAAGGAAACTAACAAGTAAAAAATAAATTGACTTAAGTAGCACAAAGTAATTCGTATTATGATTTAGTTAGTTAGAAATTATTAAATAAGTATTTTATAATTTTGAAGTTGGTGCCAAGCAGCTAAGAGCAATTTCTTCCAGATAACTTTTGGATGGACTTCGGAGCTGTTTACGGCAGTTATGATGTATGTAGATATGGTGAAAAAGTATACAATGTACCTATATTATAGCAATATTTTAACGTTCCAACATAAATATAATTATAATATATATAGTGTACTATCTGCGCCCTACGGCTTCGCCCGCGCACAAAATATATTTTGTTGTATCCCTCAAGAACCAGACCGATATTCACGATAAAAAATGTCTACGCCCGACTCCGGCTCCAAATCTATCTACATACCAATTTTCATCGAAATCGGTTCAGTCGTTTAGGCGCTTAGTGTTAACAAACATACACACAAACTTTCGCATAATTATAATATTAATAGGATACATGTATATAATATATAATATTATACAATACATAATATATACTTATATAAAAACAATAGTAATAATAATAAATATATATGAGAGTCTCGTTATGACGTCAAATAATGTTTATTAATCTTATTTTTAAAAATATTCAACGATTGTGCTTGTCTCACTTCCAGCGACAATGCATTCCATATGCGAATCAAAATGGTAAACGAATGGTCAAAAAAGACCGTAGAATGCGTTGGCATTTTTACTCGCTCACGATTGTAAGTTTTTCTTATGTTGTCGCAAAGGAAATCAAATGTTCTGTATGATAGGAAGGTGTTGATAGGTTGTATAAATAGCGGAAGAATATAAGCATTCCGGCGAAGTCGTATTGGTAACCACTTAGCTTTTTACGAAACTCGGAGACATGATCATACAACTTGCGTAGACCAATAATAAATAGTAGTAGTAGTTGTAATGCACGATATTGTTGTAACATAGTTTTGTTTTATTCAGGCACAATGAAACGCGATGCATACGGCGATGAAGGGCCCGCGCAGAAGCGGCAGCGGCAGACCGATGACGAAGTTACCTTCCTCATTCCGAGCAAGGTAAGTGGTATAACTGTTAGCCAGTTTTGGAGCCTGAAGTTAATATGACGCAGTTATGTCAGGATACTAAAGCTACAGGCTTTTTGGTTTGCCATTATTTACTCAAGCCAGTGGTACTACACCAGCACTTAAAAATTTCGTATCAAATGAATAACCTATTTAAAAAAGCAAAATTTTCCAGGTTTGATTATTAAATTAGACTACATGGGTCAGAAATATGTCAAAATACAAAACTGATTTGTTTATACTAAAAAAAAATAAAAAGTACAAAGAAGCATACGACCTGCAAGCAATTACCGTTGTATACCAGCACCAATACCAAGCACTCTAAAATGGAAATCTTTCCGCTGGCAATCAAGTAGACAAAGGCTCTTTGTCTGTCTAAACAACGCACAAAATAATTCTGGACACTCTTGCGATAACGTTATTAATTTATACGTGCTTCTGTTAGCATTAAGCATCTTACGATCGACCGGCCAAGATAACGAAAATTGGGGAAGGCCCATGTCCAACAGTGGACGTCTTTCGGCTGATATGGTGATGATGGTGTTATCATTTGTTGTGTTGTCTCCGGTCTAGAATATAGGAAATTTCTTCCACGGGTGTCGTAAGAGGCTACTTAGGAAATACCAGAAAACTGACAGCAGCGTTATCTGTTTATGAAATATTACGACAACATTATGATCTATCCACCTGCCAAGCGTGGTGACTACAACTAACACCTCCTAAGAGGGCTATGTTCAGCAATAGGCGTCTTCAAGTGATAACGGTGGCTATCTGTTGTTGTTGTACCAGGTGGCCGGCTCAATCATTGGCAAAGGTGGCGCCAATATATCAAAGCTGAGGAATCAGGTCAGTGTTTAGTGTAACTTGCGCAGTGACATGTGAGTAAGTAGACTACTGCGTACAAGTAGACTCCACATAATTATATTACTACTATTGATTCGATTGTTACATATTCATGAATATAGCTCTTGAATAAATAATTGTTTATTTTTATATGCATTTTAAGCAATGACAGGTATTTACACAGTATTGATATAAGTATAATGATTAAAACATTACCGCGTAGTCCGTCTTGAGAACCATATTTTTTATCATGATTTAGTAAATTTATATTAGTATTATTTTGTTTTAAAATGTTTCTAATTAGTAATACATAATAAATGTTTTAACTATTTTTTCGCCACAGGTACGTCTACCACTCTTTAAACTCTAAAACTGTACTGCTCTGTGCTTCTTGGGTAATACAGAAAACCTGCCAGACCCGTTTCTTCTATGCTTTTAAGATGATGTATATTACATTAGCCATGTCTTATAGAAAACAAGAAAAGTTAATCAAAAAAGAAGAGCGTAGGATTTGTTGGTCGTTCTCAACATTGAGAGTAACGACAGCGGCCGGTCCGTAGGCTCATAGACAGAATAACCCCCCGGCAGCCAGTTCCAGGTCATTAGCGCCCCTGAGACGCCCCTGTGGCTAGTAGCTCGACGCGCCGCGCGGCCGCACCGACGTCGCCCACGACCAGCCTCACCGCGGAGGCTGGTCGCCGGCGGCCCGGTGCGGCCGCGTGGCGCGCCGCTACAGCGAGTCTTGGTTGCCGGTCCCGCCCCGCCGGACGCCGCTGCCCCGCACCCGCCGCCCCGCCACGCAGTACAAAGCCTCTATAACAGTCCCAGATTGCCCCGGCCCCGAACGGTAAACTATATCGCAAACATCTACTCTCAAATCTTTATACAGCCCGAGTCGAGTCCACGCTCTGCTCGTCAACAGTCAGGAGTCGGAACCAGTTTAAATATATCATTAGCTCCCGGCGTTAGGCGCTTATCTCCGTATCTCGACTTCCCGTCCTTATCACATTCCGCAGGATATTTTGCACATTGGTCGCACTGGACGCCTTTTGATCTTACTTTCACGACCTCGGTGTCCTTGCATCTCGCTCATTAGCCGCTATATTACGTCTGTTCCCTTAGGACTATATCCTTTCAATCGTTATCTTACTTCTCTTCACGCTGGACGGCATCTATGTATTCTAGTACAATACGTACGGATATCAAACTTCATCGCCATCATGCTTCCGTTTACTTAATCGAGTCCAGACCTCCCTGACCGTTGATATGTTTATACCGTTGTTGAATTAATATTGTGCTGTGATTTTATATTGCGACGGTGCGCTGCTTCCCTATAATAATGACGATTGTTTTTCAGGGTACTATCGATAACGGCTCCGGATGTCGACACGATTCTGGAAATCGTAAAAGAAATACTACCATGTTTGGCTGAAGTGAGTATCTTATTTATTTTATGAAGTTTTTACCTTTTTATACTGTCGTTTTCTAATAGATATAGCTACAAAAAAACACGTTATTTCAAAAAACTTTTTCATGATTCTGAATTACGACTATTGTATTATTGTGATAACGAAAACTGAAATGTTTGTATTCTTACTACTCTGTATATACCACTGCTGCAAGCTATATTTCAGGAAAATATATTTAAACAAAAATGACATAATCAAAAATATATAAAGGGCTTAAGGAAAGAGAAGAGATTTCAGGCTTAGCATTTAAACAGCAAATTAATTAAGTATATTCTGTCGTTAGGGAGGACCCAAGAGCAGCAACGAAGACTTAGATGTACGTCTACTGATTCACCAGAGCAGAGCTGGATGTGTTATCGGCAAAGCAGGTGCCAAAATTAAGGAACTGCGCGAGGTAAGTTCATATATATTTATTTATTTATTTCAACGTCATACAAGAATAATAATATGTAATGGCGGACTTGATGCTTAATATTTCTAATCAATTTGATTTTAACAGGACAGCATAGACCACTATTGTCCAGGTATCTTTCGGCTTATTTTCATTAACATATTTGTCGCCATATAATTAAAGAATAAAGGCATATAATAAGTAGTAGGTAAAATTCCAGTCGTATCATAATTACACATAGTTATTACACGTGTCCCGTTATCTAGGCCCTGTAATTGCGGAGAGCAGATGCAAGAGCATTTTAACAACGTGTTAGTAGTCATCTGTCGACCAAAGGTGTATGTTCGTAAAGAATTTTTTATCGCGTACCCTTAGCATTTAGGCCACGCGGTGCAAGGATGAGGGCAGATGTGAAAGCAGCTGCCGACGAATCTTCCGCCTTTATCTCTCTATCGGTGTATTTTAATTTTTATGATTTATGTAAGACGACGATCGCATTAAGATGTTCTTCGTTTATGTCCAAGTTTAGAAAGTTTTCACGGAGACAGACTCATTAATTTGCCAACCAACAAACAATATAAAGCGCCGGTATAACTGCAGAGTGCTGCCGACGGTGGATCAATTACCACTCGTCCAACTCTGCTGGCAAAGTTTTAAAACGTGTACGTGCGCCACCGAGTTTGTCAGAACGAGTAGGGAGAACTTTGCAATTTGCCGCGGTGTTGCATTTCATAACTCTGTGAGCTCGTTTCACTTCGTTGTTTGTACTGAGATTTGACTAACAGTGGGCGACGCCAGGAACGTGCCAGTACGCGAAGCTTCGAATCTTCAGCGACTACGCCACCGCCGCTTCGTAAGGTCTTCATAATAACGAGTTTCTTTGTTCCACCCGAACAATACACTGACACAAACTATTTTTGATGTTCTCCGGAAATAATACCAAAATCGATCGCTATCTACCTGAGTCCACATTGCTCTTTTTTTTTTGTTTTTTGTCATCGATCAGCTGTTCTTGAAACTCCTTTGTTCGATACATTTATAGTCTCGATATAACAAGACATAGAATCTTTATGAAATGCAGCGTTATCAATGAACTCGAGTTTCGTTCGTATTAAAAATATGACTACCAAACTTTCTATGTAATAAAGGTTTCATTGTGTGTATGCTGTTATTGTTATTTAAGCTATTCAAGATACCGGTAAATTGAGGTATTCGCGAGGTGATGTCAAAGTTAATTTGGCGAGCTAGTCATGTATGCTGGGCGTCAGTCGTGTAGGACGGCAGTCTCGCGGGCGCGTGCTGCGCGAGGGCAGCTGTGTCGGCAGGTGCGCGCGCAGCCGCCGGAAGGCGTCACAAAAAGCGCGCGCGCACCTGGGCTTCGGCCGACCTACCTACTTGCACAATGTGGGCCCACCGAGGCCTCTCTCTTACATAAATAGAAATTTCAAACATATGGTCTCGCCGCGTCCGCCGCAATCCTTCGTCGTCTTTGAATCCTTCAGGTAAACTTTACAATGCATTATGCTATTTACGGTCGCGCCGACAGATTTATTTGGAACGTTGCGCGCCGACATATTGTTATAAGCTAAATTATAATGTGTGATTACGTTGAGCGCTCTCATATTCGTAGCTCCTTCAGTTTACGTAAACATTGGGTTCGAAAGCTTTAGAAATAAGTAAGTGATTGTTTCGGTTCGTGTACTTGGAGGGAAACAGCGGAGAGTTGGTGAATTAGCTGAAGGGTGATATCACGTGTTGGTAGGGTTTCATCCGTCGGAAGCGCTCGGCGCCGAGCTCGGGTTACCGGAGCTACGCGCACGTGACGACGTTGAAATTTTTTTTAAACCTCTACATCCTCGATAGGTAGATGGAGAGGACAAAAAAATACAGCGGATATTCGTTTATACGAAGGTTCTCATTAATGTAATAGTAGTAGTGAGGATATGGCCGGTTACTAATGAATGAGACGATTTAAATGTTATTTGTAGAAAACAAATAGTAGGCTGACATATGTGTATGGTGTAATTAGGCGCTGGCGACACCGGCCTGTCGCGGTGACACCGACAATTACGGTGGCGCGATGGCGGCACGCGAGTTCGCCGCTTCCGTTTCCGATCGAACCGCACACCGCTGCGCTCTACGGCTTCACTCGCACTACTCTATCGACCGCAGTACATAGTAAACAATACATTCATTATGTAAAAGCTTAGCTTTACATTATTAATGTAGTTCGATGAGTCAGGTAGTCATTGTGGCGATAACATCCCATTTTTTACAAAAATATATGAATTTAAAGACATCGTCCTTGTTCACATATTTACAGCTAGAGAGAGTTCAGTTCGATATAGATAATGTCAATGATAGTTTGGCAAATATTAGCTGATTAACGGGCGCCTCTCTTGGTGGGAAATACCCTATTACTAACACATTTTGAACTAGGGGCAGTGCATTGTACTTATTATGTATTCAAAAATATTGTTCCTAACAAGCAGCAAAATCGTCTAAAATACAAAGATTTTTTATTTTTAATAAATTGAAACTTCGAAAAAGATAGCAGATTTGATTGTTCTGATCAAGATACATTTATTTTCAAACAATACTAGAAGCTTTTGTTGGTGTTGTGAGCGAACAAAGTAGATGATTGATTGTAGGTGTAAACACAATACCTACCAAATAAAATCATAAACGTCATTGTTAGAACCCTATATTTTATTGCTCCTGTAAAAGCCGCACTCGCACCCGTTTATCGAGAGGGATAGTAAGTCGTTCGCCGCTTCGACTTATAAAAACAGTGTTATATAAATTGTTATAGATCTAAACTGATAAATTATGTCATGTACGTAGTCAACGGATCCTTTCCATTGTGAAGGACAATGTTGGTGCGTCCGTGACGAGGATCAGAGGTGGATAACGTTAGCGCTGAATGCCGCTGCAGATTCAGTCGGGATTGTAGCGTGGCGTAGGCGTGGCGCGTGCCGTGAGCGCTTTCGGAGCCCCACAAGTGCACAGGAGCGCCGGGAGAGAGGGCGCTCGGCAGGTGTTGCACGCTGCCAGTTGGCCGCTCATTCCGCACCCAACCACCCTCGAGGGACGGTCGCGTCGCGAGCATTCCGTGTCGATTTATTATTGTTCAGTTTTTATACGACATACATAGGTCAAAGTAACCCCTTATTTTTATAAATTGGCTTTTGTTAGTCGAGTTCTTGATATTAGGGGTTAAGACTTGAGCGTTTTTGTCTAAGATGGTACAAGTGTGAAGTGAGTCAACATGTCAGTGATAGGACGTAGTGCGACAGAATCGCCGAGGTTCAGTACTAGTGTAGTGTGTGGCAGTATGTTGAGTGTGTCTAATATCTCAGTTGTTGTGCGGAGGGCGGGTTGTTTGTGCGTGTTGGAGCGCGCGAGCGCGGCGCATGCGCGGCGACATCGACCGCCGCACGTGGGCCTGTCAAACGTCACCGTGCCCGCACACACACATTTAGGGCACATCGATAATATTATCTAATAAATAGGTAATTGATCACCCATCGATTTGTCATCGCACTTAAAATACCCCGACTGTCCCGACCGATGTCGTAAACTTACGCCGACTGTATGTATGTGCTGCTGTTATGTAATTTGTTTTGAAATTTGGGCGTTAGATCAGGAATTCGTTTCAATTTACAATTTACATATAAAATAGAAAATAGGTCATCCATTTGTACAATTATTTTTATTCTAAAAGGAGGAAAGAATTATTTAATTATTTATCTGCCATATTTTTGCACTGTGAAAACCTTTGTCAGTTATTTTAAAAATAGACGATACTTATTTATATTATATTATATTATATTATATTATATATATTATATTATATTATATATATTATTTGTAGAAAACTGGCGCTCGCCTGAAGATTTTCTCTAATCCAGCTCCTCAAAGCACGGAGCGTGTGGTGCAACTCGTCGGCAAGGCGGATGCCGTAGCCGCCGGCATCAAGGAAGTTTTGGACCTCATTAGACAGGTGAGGGCCACTCTTAATAGTATTATTTCATTTTTACTTAAACGGCGCTGATATGAAATATTTATCCAATCGCAGGTACCTATAAAAGGTGCAATACAAAACTACGATCCGCATAACTACGACGACTTCTACGCGGACGAGTATGGCGGTTTCGGTAGCGGGCAGGGAGGCGGCGGGCCGCGGGGCGCCGGGCCGCGCGGGCCGCCGCGGGGCCCACCGCGCGGGCCGCCGCCCATGGGCGGGCGCGGCCCCGGCCCGCGGGGGCCCGGCGGCATGGGCGGGCGCAGCGGCCCGAGCGGACCGCGCGCCGCTTTCAACGACTTCGGCGGTCCCGGTCCCAGGGCCGGATTCTCGGGCCCACCCCGCGCTAACTTCGGCGGCGGCGGTGGCAACTTTGGCGGCGGCAACTTCGGCGGCGGCCGAAGCGGTGGCGGAGGTGGTAACGGCGGCGGCGGCAACTTCAGCAACAATGGAGGCGGCGGCAACCAGCAGGAGACCACCACACAAGTCACCATTCCCAAAGATGTAAGTCGTTACATTCTAATTCATCTGATTTCCACATATTTCTCGAAAACATAAAATCCATGCGGTGTATTCGGTTTCCAGTTGGCGGGCGCGATAATCGGCAAGGCGGGGTCTCGCATCCGCAAGATCCGCGCGGAGAGCGGCGCGGGCATCGAGATCGCCGAGCCGCTGCCGGGCTCCTCCGACCGCATCATCACCATCACCGGCACGCCGCCGCGCATACAGATGGCGCAGTACTTGCTGCAGCAGAGGTACCCACACCACACCTCCCTCGCACTCGCTCCTACCATAAACGCTGTACATTTCGAATTCACGTTACGATTATTTTGATTAACAATCAACATCCACGTCTGCTACGGCTTCAATGTTTACCAATTATTTGTATTGTTCATCATAGCATACGCATATAATAATTGAAAAGCATGCCGACATTGCTGCCGATAACTAGTGTATTATTGCTAATAATAATATGACGTGTCTCATGGCGCATACTTAAATATAATCTCGGTTGAGGATACTTACTAGAACGTTTGCATCGTGGTATATAATTTAATATTTAATTACTAACACAATATTATTTTGACAATAGAATGTTTGAAGAATTCCCTGAGTTGGCACCAAATCAAACTAAGATTTAGTGATAAGTGAACGGATTAGAGTGTATTCAGTCGATGTTGAGATACGCAGGTAAACATGCACACAGTTGTTAGTAGTGGGAGCGTAGACCTTTCACACGTGTACCGTGTACCTGCATAGCATACACTTGTACTAAACTTAGAGCTCTGTAGTTGTCGAGTATTTAGCAATGATCACGGAGTCAACACTTGTAACTCATATTTACAACTTCATTTGTAACTAACATGCTGGTAATTAACATTTCTAGGTGTCATCAACTAACGGGCGTCGTTCGAGTCGCGCGTTGTATGGAAGACTAGTGATTTTGTTGTTTTGAATCGGACTAACAAGGAATCACTAATCTACCTACAAAGCGTCGGCGCACTCTTCAGGCGAAGATTTTGTTTCTCTTTTGTGTACTAACATTGTATTATATGATCTCTGTTTGTGGTGTCCTCTTCGTATCGGTCGGCGCTGTACTTATAACTGTTGGTATGTTCGCAGCGTGCACGAGAGCAACCCGAATCTCGGTCGCGGAAACTTCTGATTCGGTGGCGTCCTCAAGACGTTGAAATTAATAATAGCTTTACTTTAGTCACCTCAGATCACGTCATTAATTTATATACATATGAAATCCGCGAGGCTCACGTAATTATATATTATCTGTACATAGGTCTAGCCAACAAGGAAATAACGACATTTTGATTTCAATATAATTGTCATTGTTTAATTTTTGTCATGAATATATTGGTGGTTTATAGAAAGTAATGGAAGTTTGTAAATCTGGTTTGATTATTTCTTTAGTCGGGTTTTAGCTGCTTAAGATTGCATTTATCATTATTAATAATTTTAAAAGAGTTAATACTAAGATTGTGTCAATAATTTACCGATTTATTTGTTACATCGATGTATTTTTAAGTGGTAACAAAGAGGAATGGAAAATAAATAGTTTATTTTGTGAAATATTTTTGTTTTTTTTTATTTTTTCCTCGATAAAATATAGATATAAGAGATAAAATATGAGAAGTTTTCAGTACATAGTTGTTCAGTATTACAATTTTACAAGCATTTTACTAGATATCCTTGAAATCGAAATAGTAGTGCTCAATTTATAAACAATGACAGCATAGGTGGGCTATGCCTACTTAAACAGGTTTTATAATACCTACCACGTAAAAACCTGTCCTTCACCGTTAAGAGCGAGGCACTGCACCGCCACGTGGGTGGCCGTCCATTCGAGTTCGAGAGAGTCCATACGATCAAGCGTGTGCGTGCGTAATAAAATTTGAAACGCTCTCAACCTACTGTGTAACTCATTCGTCTTAAGTCTTGGAGGAAGAGCTTGTGATCTCGGACAGTAGAAATAAAATTAGTATTTCAGTATCAAATAAAATTTTGGTACTTATAATAAACTAGCTTCCTGCGGCGCGGTTGCCCGTCGCCTGTAGCGTGATGTTACAGCATATAATATCCTTACTCAAAAAAGCCTGTTACTGTCCCATTAGAAAACTAAATTACTAGCTTTCCTCGGCGCGGTTTCATCCGCACTAAGTTACATCTTTGGTTACTGCTCTGCTCCCGTCGCCAATAGCGTGATATTATATAGCTTATAACCTTCCTCAAGAACTATATAATAACTATCAGGCTAACAGGCGGTATTGAATCACTAGGCTTAAGGAGAGACATTGCCTCCTTATGTGTATTCTATCGCCTGTACAATGGGCTGTGTTCTGAAGCATTGTTTAGAATGGTGCCAACGGCCAATTTTTATCATCGCACCTCCCGCCATCGGTTGGTAGTTCATCCTCACACCTTAGAACCTCTTAGGTCCCGTACAGTGAGGTTTCAGAGAAACTTCTCCCTCGTACGATAAGGTTGTGAATTGAGCTTCCCGTCGAGGTTTTCCCGAGAGACTACAACATGGGAGTTCTTCAAGAAAGGTTTTTAACAGGGTCGGCAACGCGCTAGTGATGCTCCTGGTGTTGCAAGCATCCATAGGCTACGGTAACTGCTTACCATCAGGCGGGCCGTATGCTTGTTTGTCACCTGTCGTATATATAAAAAAAAAACTCATACGCAAAATTATTCAAATCAGACTGGTAGTTCCAGAGATTAGCGCGTTCAAACAAACAAACTTGCCGCTTTATATAATAGTATAGATATTGCCCATATAATGCTGGAAGTCACTTGTTCAATCAAAAACATAATTAACTAGCTGCGGCCTGCGGCTTTGCCCGCGCGGCAAATCAGTATAACAAGTATCCTGTGTCCGTCTCCGGCACCGAATCTATGTACATACCAATTTTCATCGAAATTGGTGCAGTCTCGTCAAGGCGCTGAGTGGTAACACACACACGCACGCTCGCACTCACACAAACTTTCGCATTTATAATATTAATATGATTTTTTTAATCCCACTGCATCACTATGATCTCTGCATATTATAAAGAATGCAAGGAGGAAGGATCAATCATTACTGGCATAAAATAAAAACAATGGTGATATAGCTTATCATAGTTATCATTAATATATTTCGAAAGCAATCATATTGCGCTTCCTTAGAAAGTCATATAAAAATGATTTATTACAAATTTCCATTACAACTTAAAGCTTTTTGTCAGATCGTCCTTATAATAATCAGTCACCGATTTGAATGCAAAGGTGGAAGATCTGAAACTTCATGTTCAGGTTTATCTAAGTAAAACATAACATATACAAGAGGTATCACAACACCGAGGACGAGCATACAGCACACCAGGTGGAACCACTTTAGTCCAAAGTCAGCCCCGTGTGATGTCAGCTCCTTTACCACAACAGCTTCCACTGATATCTTCTCTTTACTTGGCAGTAGTTGGGTCCCTTCTGTGGCATGGTCATTCTGTTCAGAGTCCGTGTAAGGGACAACAGATGGCGCTACTGTGCTGTTCATAACAACAGCATTACAATCAATAGCGCACTGTACATGTTCCTTTTGTTCTGAGTGATTTACTGTTATGTTATTTTGATTCAAAAGTTCATTAAAACTATTAGTATTTAATAATTCCTGTATCACAGTATTAGATTGGCTGTGTGTTGATGTAGAGGGTGCTGGCTCGGGCTGTTGAGTTGGTATCAACTCTGTCAACACTGAGTATGGAGTTACAGGAACTTTTATCGTCCTCCTAGCAAATATTTCATTATCTTTATGTATATGGTTGATCCTTTTGAGCTCTGATATCTGAAATTGATAATATATAGCATTAAACTTTAATATAGATAAAAAGATAAACACAAAGATCCTGACTTTGATTATAAAAAGTGACAGATTTAAAAATATGTATGTTACACTTTGTAGGTGTATAAAATAATACTTTATTTATGTAAGACTATTTTTACTCACTGAACAATAGAACCTCAACGCAATAGCTTGTAGAGTATCACCTTCTTGCACTTGTGCCTCAATAAAATGTTCTTGTGATTTTATCCTATGCAGCTGAATGTCACTGTGATCGTTTGCGTCATTTATCTTACCCATATTAAAGCCCATCAAGTCATCTCCGCCGTGCATCGGGCGAGATCTGAAGACAAGGAAAATACCAATGTAATAATAATGGTAACACGTAAACAACAATGAACATCTATGCACATCCACAACTACACTTACCTTTGTTTCATTTTCAAATACAATACTAATACTAACAAAATCTACCATGACCTGCATAAAGAGTACAAAACTACCTGTTTTATAACCAGTTATATATATTTATTTAAATATGTTTCAGTAATAAAATGCAAAACAGCTGTTGATTCACTCAGGTCAGTCTTGCTTGACAAAAAATTTTGACAACGGACTGTTGTGTTGACAACTGTTGACAGACAAGGAAATACCATAGATGACGCATATTTATGAATAGTAACATAGACAAAAATGCGACCACATATTGACCTCTAATGATGTACAGTAAGATAGAACAACTATTAAGACGATGATAGATGTACAGTCAAACGGAGTGAATGAGGGTGTTTAGGAAAAATTTCTTCACCAGTTGGCGCCACTTCCGTTTTCACATTGGGCCAATTAGGAGTTAACTTTCAAAATGCGCTTACAGCTAGACCTGATTCGTCGGTGCTGCATCTCGTGGGCGCCATTTTAGAAAACCCTCTCATCAATTTTCTTTTGTCCGTATGCACGTGATTATCTATTTTGTAAATGCAACATTAATCTTTCTGAAATAAACACTGAAAAATATTTGTTTTTATGACGCTGTCAAAATAGAAGACCTTTTACCAAAGTGGCGCCAACTGGTGGAGAAAATTTTCCTAAACACTCTCATAGAAACAAAAAAAAACCTTGAATAATTCATTTCTCAAGCATACAGTTTCCTTTATAGCTGATGATGATGATTTCAATCTCACTTATTATCTTACTAGCTGCGCCTCACGCCTTCGCCTGCGAGTAAAATATGTAAGATTAAAAATAGCCTATGTCCGTCTCTGGCACCGAATCTATGTGCATACCAATTTTCATTGTTGAGTGGTAACAAACACACACGCATTTATAATATTAGTAGGATTAGTCAGTCGATTTCTTTATACCTAATATATCAGCTACCAAAGTGACCCCATTCTGCCTGATGCAACGTGTCGTTCTGGAGGAAATAAAGGGAGAGTGTAGGATTAACCCTTTCAGGGACACTACTGTAGACACAATAGATGTTTTATTGTCATGACTTAAGCCTAGCCTCTTTTTAAATAAATCTAACTCTTTAAATGCATGCTGTATTTACCTGTAAAAGGCTGCTATAATACTACTATGTCCTTTATTAAGTAAAAGATAAATGTATTAATATATGTAGTTGTTGGTAAGTCTAAATAAATAAATAAATAAAAATCATTGAGGTCTCATGACATGATACATATACCATAGAATATAAAGAGTATTTTTTATTTATTTATTACTCTTAACCTTACATCTATCTTTACAGGCAAGTCTAATGCGACAGAGAAGTTGAGCTTATTATCTAGTTTATAACTATATTTATGTATATAAGTATTCCTAAAGTTACTATATTTATTTCTACATCCTAATACATGATTAAAACTAACCTAAGTACTGCAGATGCAATAAGCAGTCTTAGTAAATTCGTTCAGTGCACATGAAAACAGATCTATCCGGTCAGACAGCGTGTTGAGCACACGCAACGCCCGCACGAGCGGCGCGCGCTGCAGCAGGTTGGTGCGTGCGCAAGGCACAACCAGCAGCGGCGGGCGTCGGCGACGCCCTCTGTATTCATCCGAAACACACAGCTGAACCGTCTCTAAGATACCAGGATTGTGTATCTTACCGCGTATTACACTAAATATGTAGGTGGCGAGAGCTACCTCCCTTCTTACTTCGAGTCTGTAATAACCCACCATTCCCATAACAAATAAAGTAGGATACAGTAGTGGGTACCCTGGGAACACGCCATACTGCTTCAGATATAAAAACCTAAGAAATTTGTTTTGTATGCGTTCTATCATTAAGTAACGAAGTCTTTTAGTAACGAAGTGTTTCTTGTGACATTTATCTGTTGTTTTGGTTTGTTGAAGTCCTAATAAACTTATCCTCGCACAACTGGTGTTTTACTTTCAACCCCATCCTGACACTTTAACAATGTAGTAAGTAGTGATAAAACATCAACACCAACACTCCATGACAAGCGCGGTAAAATGAAAGCCACATATAATTTTGTTCATTTAGTTATAATTTTAATAACTCCGAGTATTTTACACAACAGTTACAGAACATAAATACCTTTGGTATTGCGCCATACAGGTGGTAATAATTGCACATAATTAATTTGCCTCTAACTACATTATGTACAAAAAATACATTAATACAAAATTTGACGTTCGTCATCACTATTTAAAGGTAACATTAGTTTACTTGAATACATTGTTATAATTGCTTTAAAATGATTACAGGTAATTATTTTTATAAATAATCAAGGTACTAGGTGTTTTATAATGTGTCAATAGCGTCAGTATCGAAACTCTACGAATGTGACAGAACGAAGAGTCATTTGCAGAATGCAAATTTACCGTAATCAAGTAAATTATTAAACGCTCTTATCACAAAATGAAACTTTTGTAAATGTAACCATAGATAATACATACAGATAACTGAGAAATATAATAAAAGATACAGGTAACTGAGATATCACGCAGACTATTGTCACACTCTTGCATTTGTGCATAATTTATAGCCCTTTCAAATACATACAATATGGTTTTACAAATAGGCATTTTTTTGAATTTTATATAACTAATACATGAAGAAGTATAAATTACACACAGAACTCATTTAAATAATCACAATTAAATAAAATTATCACAGTAAGTAACGATTCACTATTCTGCAATTCGTTAAAATAATAATATCCTAAAGCACAATATTGACCATTAATTTTATGTAAGAAAATTTCACTTAAAGAGTATTACTATCACATAAAAAAAGAGTGTGTGTACTCATGTACGCACGTGAGAAGTTATACTTCGTTAGCGTAACAATCCAAAAATACTAAATAATAACACAACGCATACATACATAACAGTTAACCTCAAATCTATAAATGCACATATAACAGTATATTAAAACCACTTTTACCACTAATATTCAAAATAAATATTTTTACTGATAAATGATCAATAAAAAATATCTATCACCGTCATAAATATAATTGAATTGATATAAACGCCATTTATATTTTTTATTTATTCACACTGATTATTTGTACTGATACGACACACAAAGGTTCGCAACTAACTTCAGGGTGTTGCTTTTTTCTGTCGGTGTGCACGCGCATCGTAAAAATTCACTCTCATCATTTTTCCCAATCGCGCCAAAAGAAGTATAACTTCAAAAACCTTTTATTGGCCTTAATTAAATATAATAAATTGTTAAATATTAAATTAAGAGATTTTCGTATCACCTACACAAAATGCTTAAGACTTTTAAAACGTATGAACGACAAAGCTAAGAAAATGCATTATACAGAATGTAGAAAATTTCAAATTCTAAAATGCAAATTATTTTTCTTTGTTATTGTTTATACTTATCTGGTTTAATAATGTTGGGTATATGACGTATCTACTTGTATTTATTATTTACATATTGTTTACAAAAGGGCTTAGAGACATGATTATTTGCGACTTATCGAAATATTTACATCCCCTAAACTTAGTAGATATCTATTTTATTCTCTTTTTCGTAACCAAAAGAACTCGCGGTTTGGTGGAGAGTACCAATAATAATATAATTATTCAACACTACACTTTAAGTGCGATATTAATGTCAGCCTGTATTTAGCAAAGAAGTATCTATTACTACTATTATCTAATAGCATTGCACATGTACAAAGGTTTTATAGATTGAATTTATTTATGGTTTCGAAACCCGGTGAGTAGCAATGTAACGTGAATGATAATTGGATTTTGAAGAACCTTCAAATTATCGTTATAGATGTTAAGATAAACGGTTTTACCAATAAATATTTAGTACAGTACAGAATTAAGATTGTTTATTAAAAAGTCGATTAATAAATAAGTAATCATAATAAAATGTAATAAACACATAAAATCAATTTTATAATTTTAAAATCCTATCTTTAAAATAACATTTACAGTGTACAAATAAAACTCATACTACTATAATTTTTATAGAGCTGCAAGTATTAATATGTACGCCGAATTTCGGTCATTTCAATCATTCTATCAATCTTACTCATAATGTAACCATGTGTGTGGTCTAGTGGTTAAAGTTAGGTAGGTAGGTAAGGCTTATAATATTACATCGAGAGTCGTAAGTTCGTTTCCTACCCGAAACAAATATTTGTGTCCTTTACAAATATTTTGTTTCAAATAGTGGTGTACGTGTTGTTTTTAATAGTCTTCTGGTACAGAAACCGTTCCTCAGGGCGGACGTTTTATAAATACTTAATAGATAATTTATACATAAACAATAAATTAACGTAATCACAATCTCATTTCCACCCTATTGTCAAAATGCAAACTCCATTTCAATGCTTTAATGGTTATAGTTTTGGTCCATTCAAATTCATATCAAAATTTACGACTCGGCCTAGTAATGCTAAATTAATAAAAAAAAAAAAAAAATACAGGCGATGCTTTTAAATATCACAGGTTGCTCTAAAGGCACATACAGACTTGAATATCTATGTCAACTCCATATATGCTTTAACATACACACAATACTAATGAGAATGGTCAATTGTAAGATTACACTAAGAAAATGTTTGATCATGTCAAAAGAAGAATCATTATGTATTATATCACACCCTTAGAGGTAAATGGGCATAATAAGAGAAAAATATCTCTTCGTAAAAGTACCCTATGCTTAATAACACATCATTCAAATGTAATTGGACAGGCCAAAATAGACATTATGTACGAGTATTTAGTTTTGTTTTGTTATGTTTTAAAGGCTTTTTTACAACGTAATCAGACAATAAAAAGTGTTGCAAAAAAAGCTGACCATATCAACATACCGCATTCAGTTATTTACAGCCATATTGTACATGCAGCTGATTTATAACACTTTATTTTATTTATAATGTATTTGACTAAACAAATGCTAAATGCCTGGATGAAAAAATTACGATATTTACAAATATCTCAATGATATCTACAGGCATCAATCAGTATATTGCTATACTATGTGTTAAACAAAGAGTAATGTTTGTTATTATAGCAAAAGCAACTACTGTAACAAAAAGTACGTTTCTCTTTTCGGTGGGCTATTAAATATATTATTGGGTATTTTATGAAAATAAACTACATACGCGAGTTAAGGAGAAGTTTCTTTGTAATGTTTTCTTGGTTTCGTCATAAGAAAGACACTCTTCTTATGTGCTAAGTAATATTTTTAAACAGTTATATCGCAGGTTTTACGTATTTGATATAACTTATATCATATTATACGTAAAACCTGCGATTGGGTAATTTTTTTTTTTAAATTAATTATCGGTAATGCGACCGAAAAGACAAACGTGATTTTTGTTACACTGGAGTCCCAGTTACAGTTAAGGTCCCTTAAAGTCACTTACAATTTATTTATATTGTATTATAAATGCATATTCGAGCCTAAGATAACAGGGCAAAGATTTAGAATATTTTAGACACTGGGATTTCATATAAAACGGTACACGAGATCTAAGGAAAATATACTTACATCTACGGCAAGACTCTTTCATAATCAGTCCTCCAACCATTTATTTACATTCCGTATCGACTACCCCTTATTTACATTCTTTCGTGCTTTCCTACTATATTTGAGACGCTATGTGATATACTACGCAACTCGCGAACGATTGCTACCATCGTAAAAACGTACTTCGATACAACTGGTTGGTTCAAATACGAAGCGAACACGAAACGTGCCGAAGGAACATTAGGTATATTCAAGCGACGCGATGACGTACAGCTGCGGACCGGCGCGATACGATGCGATGCGACGCGACGCGGACGCGCCTCACGAATTATCGAACCCTTGAAAGTCGCCGGGCCAGTTCTCCCGCCTCGCGACGCGGTCGGACCCTGTACACGCGAAGAACGCGTCTCCTTCAAAGGGGTCTGATTCCCGCGTAAAAATATTGACGGAATCGGATTTTCGGATGTCTCGAGAGGAGTCTGTTGTGATTGGTGGCCTCACGCGTAGGGGCGGGATCTCCCCCTCCTCTTCTTCCGCGATGGAGGCGGTGCGGGGGCGGGGCGCGGGCGCGCTGAAGTCGTCCTCGAACAGCGAGCGAGGCGACGCGCAGTCCGAGTCGAAGCGGAAACGAGCGCTGCCGGGCTGGCCGCTGCCGGCTGACTGCGGGGACGCCGTCGTCTCTTCTGATTCGAATGCGAACCTGCATTGTTAATGATTTTTTAATTTTGTGTTTCAATATATCTAATTTTCTGGAAACAATTTTACGCAATCAGTTCAGCAACGCTTTCAGTCATCGTCATCACTGCGAGATCTGCAAGCACAGAGTGTCGAGTACACCTGGTGCTGGTGATATTGACGATAACAAACAGATAAATATACGTGTTGTTACCTGGTGCCCTCCAAGCTAGAGTATGTAGTGCGCTTCTTGTTTGTCGCGGGCGTGTCGTGGAAGTCGTTTTCAAAGGGCGAGGCGTGTTCTCGGTCTCGCGGCGAGAAGTCATTCGAGAAGCGGTAGTCTCGCGTGCGTCTCGGCTCGTCCCTGCGCTGTCGACGCCGAGTGTCTCGCGTCACGTCTCGCTCGCGCTCGCGTGAACTGTCGCGTCGTACCGGAGCGTTGGCGCGCCGCGTTGACCAACTTAATGTGGAACCGTACCTGCTAACAATTATATATAACGCATGATTCCTTAGAAAAATTGTAATTGTGTACAAAATTCTACCAAATATATAAACCTAGCTTTAGTGACATCTATGTATTACTTGTTAAAGGAATAAATAAATAAATAAATTTCTACTATCAGTGACTGCTTCATTAAATATTATGTTCAGGAATTCCATGCATTTAAAACTCGTATGCTTAACCTTCATTCGGATCAAATTCTTATAGTTTCTAATTGCTATATCTTGCGTAATATAACTGTATAATAAATCTATGATATCTAAACTTGGTTACCCACCTTCTTTCACTAGAGTCTTCACTTTGTCTTAATTCAGCTCTTCGCCTCGTTTCTCGCCAGCCTAGAGAACCGTAATTTCTTTCTGAAAGACAAGAAATATTTGCGTGTTACATAATTTAAAAAAAGAAGTGTTATTTTTTACACAAAAATCACTCTTTCGTTGTAGAAAAAGAATTAACAGATCTGTTTTTATTTTTCTATTTAATTATAAAATTAATGATATACCTAACTATTTATATTTATATTGCATTTGCAGTCACACTACTATTTAAAAGTTTAAGTATTAAATCAATCAATCAATTTATGATGTAAATTATGTAAAAGTAGAAAGTTAAGTAGAACAATGGATGGGACTTACCATCTCGCCTCCAACGGTCCGGCCACCGGTCTCTGGGAGACGACCGTCCAGACCCACACCCATCACTGTAACTGTTCAAAAGTAATAACACAATATTCTTATCATCGAGCTTTAAAAAATTCCCTGCACAACATATACTAATGATGATTCCTCAGGCAAGAGCACTTCGTTCTTTGCCATCAATCTAGGGCACGGTAGTGGCTCACCAAGTCGACGAGCCAAGCGAAGCGCGAGGGCACTACTTTTCTCGAAAGCTTCGTTGTTTATTTAACACACATAACCTGGGTTTGGGTTATACCAGATAAACCATTTTGTTAGGTTATGATGACAGTAGTGAGCTTATTAAGTATATATTCATATATTATTCAATATAATCGTTATTATAGGTAATAACTATTGTATAATATAAAAGTTATAAGCAGTAAATACATTTTCCACCTTACGGCAAGGTGTGGAGTTTGTGGAGGATTGTAGAGTTAGGACGTGTAGAGTTCAAAGTTTGACAATACATGAGATCTGATAATTTATTGACTCTGCCAATTGTCGTGGTAACTCATACATGTACACAAAATATGTACTTTCTAAATTTATCTTGGACATTTCTGACTAACAGTAAAGGAAAACATTGTGAGAAAATCTGGACTTCTGATGAAGTCAGAAATCGCCCATCGCCTTCTCTGTATGAGAAGAGGCCTTTACGATATTATTATATTTGTTATAAAATGAATAATAATAATAATATATTGGTTACTTACTCCTCATCCTCGTCATAAGAATGTCTCGGCTTTCTATGTCTATCTCTGTCTTTGTCCCTGTAATCCTTAGGCAGTCTCTCTCTACTTCGCGAGTCTCTGTAGTCTCTTTCTCGACTGTACGTCCTGTCTCGATCCCACGAGTCATTCTCCCTGTCTCTACTTCTCCTATCTCTTCTATCTCTATGGTCCCTATGGTCTCGTTCTTTGCTGACGTCACGTCGGTCTCGCCCACTACCAGAGTCTCGTCGGTCTCGTGCTGATTCTCGCCCGTCTCGACTGATATCTCTGTCCCTGTCTCGCATGTCGCGTTTGTCCCTAAGTTTGTCTTTTTCTCGTCCGCTGCCGATGTCGAGACATTCTCTTGAACCGGATGAATTATGTCTGTAAAGGAACAATAATTAGGACATTATTAACAGAATGAACATTTTTATCTGAAGTGCGAAGAAATTAACTGAAAAATGAGAACTGATTTTGCCTTCGTGGTGCTGTGTATGGACTGCATACAAGAGTCTTGTCCTTGTGATTTCTGAGTCGGGTAAAATTATGTGGGCATTTCAGACGGGCAATAGGGTATTTTACTCTATAAGAGTAAAAATCTAAAAATATGTTATTGAGATAGCTTAGGCAAAAAGCTATCGGAAAACTTTACTTTTAGTTCATAAAATAGCAAAATAAATTTTAAAATTCATTTCAAAGTAACACCATTAAATAGTAGTCGCCATATTATTACGTCACACTGTTTTGTAGGTATGGGCTTAGCGACGCCCGTAAAAGATTGGATATGTAGTATATCCTTCCAAGTTAGGATATATATTCGATTAAGTTTTTTCGCTCAGTCGCTCTCGAAGCGATCTCGGAGAGTGATATATTTATTACTCCGGCTTCTATATCCACAGAGTGACTTCTATTTATCTGTCAACTCTGGACACGGAATATATTATGGTAATGTCACTTCATTACTCGATGGATTTACTAAATCTGTGATGAAGCGGTATCGTAAAGTAATAATTGATGTTTCTTCATACTTTGAGTATATCTAAACGAAAATAAAATTGTCATTGAAATCAGTATGTAATAATGTTAAACGGACAGTATATAATATGTACCTATCTCTGCATACTATTCACAGTTGCCTGCGACATATCTATTCTGGTATATATATCCGAGGATATAGATGTGTCCCTCCCGAGTTACTCACGCCAAACTGACGTCATGACCACAGAGCAATATGGCGTCCACTGCATCCAGCGGTTTCGTCAAATTACGCGCGAAATTTGAAAATGCAAAATTTAAATGCATTTTTATGGCACTTAACAATTGAATAAATTTTTAAAAAATTTTTTAGTTAATTACTAGCACTATAGAATCTAATTGAGACACTTTTCAAAAATGGGTGTTATACCCTATTCTCCGTATTAGCCGGGCCTCTAGTCAATGGCTACATGAAACCCAACATAGCTAGCGAAACGTGCGCGTTAAACTTAGCCCCAACACAAGTATTTTTTTAACTTACTGGGGCTGCTTTATAATATTGTGAACTAAAACATGTGAGATCAAAATAAACATTTTTTTTTTTTTTTTTTTTTTAAACAACTCTACCTATCCTCTTTCCGGAAAAAAGACATGATATTATAAGATGTAATACTAAAGTAAATGTAAGCTAACAGTCGCTTTCTATATACATTAATCCGATATTATTTTTAAGCCCGATTTTATGCAATGAATCGTTCAGCGCTATATTGCTTTTACAATAATACAATATGTCTATTATTGACAGCGCTACAGCGCCGAACGATTCATTGCATAAAACCTGGATTTTGAAGAACCTTGGGTTATAGATTGTATATAGGAAGCCACTGTAAGACAGCTAACCTGGACTCCCTGTCTCGATGTGAAGGTGGTCGCTGCAGCCGAGTGACAGGCGGCAAGTCCTCGTCCCACGGCGACACGTCACGTGACGAAGATGACGTTTGTACTGTAAATGAACGGGATGACTCTGTAAGCAATGGTAAATAGGTTTGCTATCAATGAATAATTAAATTATTATATTAAGAACTTCAATAATTAATATAATAAGGTACCTATTATTAAAATTAATTCCTTTTAAATAGAATCATAAAAAAAGGAAATAATGATTGTAATTTAAAACGAAATTTGCATTACAAACACAATCCATAAAATACAGGTAATTCGCAGTAATTTTGCCGTTAATTTTAACTTTAGGGTTTAGGGCACCCTTTTGAGGCTAAACACTAATTGTTTGCAATAGAAATATTTTTTATTTGTAGATATTTAACAAAAGAATGAAGACAGTGACGGAAAACAAGTGTTTACAGCAGATTTTTTTTATACGACTAAGGTGACAAACAAGCCTACGGTCCACCCGATGGGAAGCAGTCACCGTAGCCTACGGACGCTTGCAACACCAGGAGTATCACTAGTGTGTTGCCGACCCCGTTAAAAACCTTTAAACTCTTTTCTTGAATAATTAAAATATTCCTATGCACGAAGGTTAAAGCCCACTTGTCAACATAGGAATCAGTTTACATGTGAGGTATGCCACCTCTATATGACACACCGATAGCATGCGTGTGATGTCGCGGGCGACGTACGCGCGGTCGTGGCTCGGAGTCGCGCGAGTCGGAGGAGCCGGGCGAGGCCGCCGCGCCGCCCAGCGCCGCCCAGCGCGCCGCGCCGCCCGCGCCCGCGCCGCCCGCGCCGCCCGCGCACACGCCCGCCGGAGCGCACTTCTCTGCGCGCACCACGTTACACTTTAATATGCTTACCACTAATGCCTGATTTACACGGTAAGTTGTCAAGAAGATAACTAAATTGTAACCTAAATTCAAGTAAATTAATATTGTGTGTGTACATACGAATTTAAGTAGTTAAGCTCTTTTGTTCATTCAAGATGGACGAGAAACGCCTTAATTGTACCTATCTATACGTAGCGAGCCCCGCCCAATAACTTAATGAAAAAAATGGGTCTCTGTAAAATCGGTTTACGGACGATAATTTTACAATAAACGTATGTAATTAAAATTTGAATAGGGTTTCTAGTGTAGCGCCCTCAACTGTAGTATTATAATGGTAGTCAATTACGATTGGAAACTTTTTAACCAACACATGCTTCCTTGTAATTTTGAGTTTGGGTATCTATACAGTGTAAGAAAATGCAAATATGCTTTTGGAGGAAGCCATTAAAATTTTATGGAGGCTGGAATACCATGAAATGGTACGATTGCCTACCTTAATTATTTTTACCTCAAAAATGTCTAAAAAAGATTTCGCACTCAAATTGATATAAAAAGACCACAATAAATCACGGACGAATTTTAAAAATGATAAGATTCACTTAAGAATAGCTTTGAAAAAAAAACGAGTAACGTTCCATAGACTCTGTACGACAAGACGTCTATATAATATGAGTAGTTGCTGCATTATTGCTCTAACTAACCTTTAGTATCAGGCGAAGATCCACTGACTACATCACTAATAGATCCCGTAGATAACCTCGTAGGTGGCGGCGGCTGTAAATCTCTCATCGGCACCGGCGTCAACTCAATAGAGATCTCTTTCTTCTCTTGGACAATATGCGGTATTATCTTCTCTTCTTCTCTCTCTTTCACTATAGGGCTCTTTCTAAACGCGTCTTCCACGTGTGTGAAAGAGAGCGAACTATTATCGATGCAGTCAAAAAAGTCCGAGTTGTCAAAACCGTCGGATTTTTCATCGGATTTCTTGCGCTCTTTAGGAATTTCGGGCGGTATGGATTCGAATTCATCTGGCGGTTCCGTGATTGTAATTTCGCGAAGAGCGGCATACCTAGAATGAATTTTCAACTTTTAGAATTCATTTATATAAACAACTAGACGTCCGTCCTCGCTTCGCTTCGGTATCAAAAGTTTTATTCGTTCTCACAACAAACGCCTACATAAAATATGATTGCAATATTATCTGCGAATTCGAAATATTATTGCTATACTGCAAATTTACTTTTGCTGTTTTCTGTATTGAAAATTTACAAATATTTAAATTCTGAAAATTTACAAAAAAATATGTTAAACCTAATGTTACTCACTTCATTTATTCATTTCTAAAAGTGAAAGAATTTTTAAATCGGTAATGTAGATTTTTAGTTAAATCGTTACAAACAAATATACAAAAATCAAATCTTTTTTCTTTATAATATTATAATAGAAGTATAGATTGTATATGACGTATTCTGATGTATAATCTATATTACTGTTACAAATATTCATCCATTCACACATCCATACATTCATACAAACTGTCGCGTGTATAATATCAATAGGATTTTATTAACATACAGGTACCTATCATTAGTATCTTCTTCCTTCGCCTCCACATGTCCGTTGTCTCTCGGCGACACACTCCGTCTCGCTTTCTCAATCTGCAGATTCTTCATAACAGACTTAATATCTTCTATCTTAGCATCTATTTGCGACGGCTTCGGGCTGACGGAATTCCTAAACATATTAAACGAATCTAACGTCAACTCATCTAAAGTTTTCAATGGACTTCGTGCTAGTTCCTTGCTATCCGAATCTCGGTCTTGATTCGTCCGCATAAGGTCTATAGCGGTTAATTCTTTTTCGTCCGAATCTTGTTTCGGCTCCGGTTCTAAAGTATCTATTGGTGCTAAAATAGACTTTGCTTTGAGTTCTTCTTCTTGTATTTCTCTAAAAACTGCGTATCTGTCGTATGAAGAGTTCGCTTTTTTGTCGAAATCGTCGAAGTTAGCTACAAACGAGTCGATAGTTTCTGCTGTGGGGGCGAAGTTGTCCTCGAACTGCGGTTTGAAGTCGTTCAAAATGGCCGCTGCGGGCGGCGGTACTTGTTTCTCTAGCTTTGTGCTCGGTGGTGATAAACCTGATAGGGATGTTAGTTTTTCTTTCTCTGTTGATCGCGGTATGTCTGCCTCTACGTGGATATGCTGAAAAAAGTAGAATGTTCTTCAGTGTTGGACTGTTTCTACGGTTAACTAATTGCGCTAGTATAAACGACCACTATGTTAGACATACTTTGCTATTCGGTGATGCAATCGTAATTTTTTAATGATTAGACTATGATTATGTTTATAATAATGCGAGACTTGTGATTTAATTTTATTAACTCTTACCGCTCTATCATTATCTGCAGCTAAATACGATCTGAGGTAATCCGTGAGTTGCGGTAGAGTCATAGAGGCCAGTGTTGTAGCGGGCACTCGTAACCTGTAAGAACGTAGAACAAAATCGATTAAAATTAAAGTAATTCATCATGATAATCAATTTTAGAATTTACGCAAATACGCGACCATGACATGCATGCATCATGACCCACGAGTAGATACCCATTTCTTTGTTCATTAAATATATTTTTTTCTGTTTGTTCACAAAAACATAAGACAGGAGTGTTAGTTTATTTTATTAAAGACAGTTAAAATTACAAGACAGAAATTTCATGTGGCTGTTATTTAGAATAGATTACAAGTTTGTACGGAACTCTCGTGGCGAGTCCGACTCGCACTTGACCGATTTTTATACTTTTATACTCCAGGGCAAGAAGCTCTTCTCATACAGAGAAGGCAGATTTCTCTCGATTATTTTTTTGCGGCTCGGCAATGCACATTAGAGAACTGAAACTGCAATTGTTTAAATAGTTCGTCGGGTACTATACGCGCAGTACAGTAGGTGGTACCTGTTGGCGAGCTCGTCCATGGTGCAGGTGAGCAGCTGGCTCAGCGTGATGTCGAAGCGGCGCGCGGTGGGCAGCGGCGGCGGCGCCGGCGTCAGGTACTCGTCCTCGCTGCTGTTGGTGGCCGCTGACGACAGGCGGGGCTTCGTGCTGCGGTCCGCCTGCGACGTAATGGGACACATAAAAAACTATATTTCTTGCCCATGGTCCACCCCCTCCACTATAGGTACGGTATGCCTTTTGTTATTGTTGCGTAATGCGATGGCGCTCACATCACGGTCGATCGTACGATACCGCACCCCTCTCACCACCCCTCGCTCGCAAAGTACTTACACAGAAGTAGCACTCGCGGGTGTGGATCGCTGGCCAGCGAGTCGGCAGGGAGCGAGTTTTCACAGCGGCTCCATAATATCACAAAAATGTTTGCTGCCTGTTTACTTTTCCCACTTAAAAGTAAAGATTTTCTTTTGTGTGTACTTACGTTACATAATTTTTGCTTTATTAAAAGTAAAGTATATTAGACTACAAGAAAATAGGAGACAATATCGTAGGTGGGAAGGAAGATATTAAAAAAAATAGTAGGTGTCACGTGGAGAAGGAAGACCCATGATCGCACTCTGTGGCAAGCTTTAGGCTTCCCTAATATATATAGCATAGGCCTCCGCCTATGCTGGAAAGCAAGACAATCTTAGCGAAACTGGTGTCAATTTATTTTTGTATTTAAAACATTTATTCATGTAAGATTGTTAAATAGAGTTATTATTATATTAGACTAAAAAGTGGCCTTCTTCATAAAAAAGTTAAAAGAGTACTATAGAGGCTCTAACTAACTAACAAACATTCAACATAGGCTACGAAAACTGTTTACAACCTACGGGGTACACACTACAAGGTAGGTTTACACCTACCCTCACTTGGCAACAAATTTGTATAAAAACATAACAAAAGGAAACATACGGTGGGCTCTCTCCTCATGGCAGGTTTAGGTAGCGGCGGCGCTTCGTCGTCGTGGTCCTGCGGCGGGCGCGGCGGCGCGCGCGCGAGCTCCTTCTTGGGCGGCAGCGGCGGCGGCGGGGACGCGCTCTCCAGTACCTTACTGCTCACCACCGGCCGCTGACGGACGGATATACCGTCTGTGTTCTGTAATGTCATTGATTTTTATATAGTTCCTGTGGTGGATATGAAATTATCTGTAGGTTTTTAACGAAAGATTTTTAACCTTTTTACTTATTACACTCAGGTTACAATTACAGTAGTGTCAATATAAAATAATAAACGTATGTACTTGTCTGTGCAGCCTCGGGGACTTGGGCGCAGGCTCCGGCGGCAGCGTCACTTGCAGTGGTCCGTTGAACACGTTCTTCCCATTCTCCAGCGGCGGCGGCGGCTTGTGTCCCTCCTGCGTAGTCTCTCGACTCAGTTTGCTCTTCACCTCGTCCACGCGCACTACACTCGACTTAGGGAACCCCTCCATGCTGATGAACGGGTCATCCTTGAACGAATCCGAAAACGGATCAGTGTTATCGAAAGGATCTGTTTCTGCGAACGGATCTGACGAGAAAAAGTTGGCACTGAACATCGTACTCTGCGGTGGCTTGACGATCGCCACGGAGCCGCCCGAGTGCCTGGACAGTGACGTCATCGTCGTGGCCGGCCCGTAATGTTCGATCTTACAGTCAGTGACCGGCAATATGTCTGATATAAGACTCTGTGTGGTCGACACCAAGTCTTTGAGCACTTTCTTTGGCGGATTTTTGAGCTCCTGAAAGAAGAGTTTTTTGTCAACGTAAGGTTTACTCCGGCCGGTGCCGAGGGGGTCTAGTTCGGTGAATACGTCGTAACTGAGCGACTGCGTCGTGGACGAGCTGGGCTGGCTCACCTGTAACACAGGCAGGCACCATAAGACTAACTATTTGCAGACGTGATTCCGAATTTACAATTATTCGATCATAAATATGATGCAAGGTTAATATATCAAATAAAAGTTCTACAATTTATGAAAGCGTGCGTCTAAACACATAATCGCGAAAGTGCTTTACGTTTGTGCAAATAAACCGCGCAATTTCAAGAGCCGTGCGGAGGATCTCATAGCAAAGTATTAGTCGGCGTTTTGGTAGGTCGGGTACGGCGGCCACACTGCGACAAATAGGTAGCGACATGCTTGAGGTATACTTTAAGATTTAGTTGAAGTATTAAGCGTCACGTCCACATAAATATTCAGTCTTATAGCATAAGGAGACCAGACGTCACAGAAAGGGAACTCTGCTTTATTCCATTCGAATTATTATTGCGAAATACATATTATGTTGTTGCAACGAAGCCTAACTGTGTAGTAGGACATTAGAAATATAATGGCAGAAGTGATGTTTCTAGCTTCTTTGAAATTACAATTATCAGAGGAATCAGCTTTTGCTTGTTTCTTCAATCGCATTTCACCAAAAGGTAAACAATGTGACCTTTATTTCGTTTTCATGTTGCACAAGTCAGCATTTTCGGTTTCGCAAAACCAATTTATTCTACGAATAATAAGACAAGAGACATTTTTTATTGTAGCTAAGCTCATGTTAACTAGAATCAGCTAAGGTTTTAAGCATATATATTATAGTCTCCGATGGAGCATACTTGGTGAAAAATATTTATTTGCGAGTTGACTCTACAATAAAGATTCTACAATAGTAAGTTGTCTCCCCTTTATTTGCTAGCATTACAAATGTAATAGAAAAACTTCGTATATACCTACCTATTGGAACAAGTGTTATCGTTTCCAAAGATGGCGATATTTGAAAGAATTATTGTAACTTGGGAGAGTATTTCGCAATAATATTTCACACGCCATTGTCCAAAAGCAAATGTCAAGGGGTCATGCACTAAGTTGGGTACTAAACAGTCGATCACTTACATATACGTAAAATAAATCAATAAAACAGCATATTTGCGACAAATAGTACACATCTACAATAAATCTGTAATAAATTATAATATAAAAAATATACACCAAAATTAATTTGAAAATAAATATTTCAAATTAGAATATGCCGACTGTAATAAAAACTTTGTGGTGTCCTTCTATAAATATGGTTATCACAATCGATAAAGTATTAAGGGCGTTTTTCTTCCGATTATCGTTTTGTGTATTGTTATTTGGCTACGGTGGCAGCAGGTCAACGGTCCACCTGATAGTGATGATTGTTAGAGTGCAGTGCCAGTGCTGTATACCGTGAAGATAATGCAATTTTTAAACCTAGTTTGAAAGAAAATTTCATATAGCTAGCCATCCTCTACAGCAAATAGTTCATTACAAATATTAACACTTTCCGGGACAGTAAACGTATAAGGCCGTGATGACAATAAAAAATCTATTGTGCCTACATTACTGTCCATGAAAGCGTTAAGCATAAAAAGTAAAAGAACTACTCGTTTAGGTCGATACGTTTGAGATATTTAGTTTATGGCGTACGTTCATTCAATATCGCATCTGATAACCACTAAGAAGAAGACAAAAAAGTTGGTTATTTGTATTTTCAAACAGTCCCTCCGAACTGAAAAAAAAATAAACTGAACACGCGAATTGCACAAATCAATCTTATACTATCTTTATTTTAATTGTTCTTTAATTAAAAATAGCATAAGACTAGCTTTGTAAAACGCGCATGTTGTAAATATTTACAAATAAAAAGACAATATACGTAATATAATTAAATTCAATAATTTCTATTTTAACACACATAAGGCATATATCAAATTCATTCAAATAATATTAAATATTAATTTCATTGGAACTGTCTGTGAATCGGTTAATTACTTCTCCTTTGTGAGAGTCTCAAGGCAAAGTATGTATTAGTTTAAAGTATGTACTAGTTTATAGTTTTGTTATTTTGTTAAAGTATTGATATTATGTTGTTATCCCGACGGTATCAAAGATACAAGCACTAGCTTAGTTTAGGACCAAAGGGAAACTTTCTATACTATTTTATAAAGCGGGAGAGTTCGTTTGTTTTAACGCGCTAATCTCTAAAACTAGCAGTCGGATTGAATAATTATTTTAGGCTACAGAACATCACGCTACTGGCGACGGGAACAGAGCAAGTAACCAATGATGTAACTTAACGCGGGTGAATCGGCGGCTAGTATTATCATACATGTAATTTATACAACTGATTTATTCATTCACCTAGATATTATTATGCATAATATTTAGCTAATTTGTCTACTGTCAAAAGTTTGCAGAACACTTTTTGACATTTATTTTACAGCACATACGTATTTGCACCTATTGGTTATCATCCATACACAAATAGCATAGCCCAGATTGTGCTATAGAAGTCAGACAATCACTCCATGCAAAATATTGATTGCAACCAGTTAGATAAAATATGATGAAGTCTTTGCAATGCAATCCAGTAAAACATAAATAAAAGAACACCACGGTATGAAAATATGATAGATAAATTTCAAGACAATTCCAATGAAATATTAAAGTTAAGAACAACAACATAGATACGTACATCCAAACTAACCGGTGTGTCTGTTAGGTTGTCCACTAGGGCGGGTGTTGGTTCAAACTCAGCAGCTACTGTTGCTAAGTCAAATGGTAACGCTGGCGGCCCTTTGTTAGGACTAGGGAATATCGAGCGGGTGCTGGTTGTAGCTGGCGTGCTTCGACCACGGGTTGAGGAACCTGATGGAGGTGGTGGTAACAGGCCTTTCTGTAAAGAGATCATATCGGACTATTAAAATACAAAAAAAGAATACACTTTATATTCACTTTTGAAGTATGAAAGTGCCCCAACCTCACAGAAGTCTGCTGTATAAGTATCGCTACCTACGTAAAGAACGCGCTGTAGCAACGGTAACGACTATGTACTCGAATACCTACTATATTATTATGATTTAAGGGCACATTCTGCTGTGGTGTTAAGCAAAATAAGTATGAAATAGGCATCTGTCGAACAAATTATTGGTGACTGACTGAATAGATATACGCGTAATCGTCAGTATTATTAGGTAAATATGATTTTAGAAAAATAATTCAACTATAGTTTCAAAAGAGTGGCGTATAAAACTCGTTAACAATAACACTACCTGCGTCGCAGGTAGAGTGGTGAATGAGTCCCCGAAGGGATCCGTAGAGGGTGTGAGCCCCTCGACCTGCGTGAGGCCCCGTCTCAACGAGCTGAGCTCCTGTTCCAAGTCCACGAGCTCCGCCACCCCGCCCTCCGCACCGACGTCCGCGCTCTTCGAAGTGCTCGAACCGGTCTCACCCGCTGATGTTATACTCTGATAGAAGAAGACAAAAAGACGTTTAATAGTGTTATTAGTTCAGCGGGCTTCTTTTTATTGTGCAACAGACTTTGAAAAATAAAAATAGAACCCTGAAACCAACAATAGTGATAAAATTCCGACTGTGCAGATGCCTATTCCACTCTTATCTTGAACTATTCCATCGCAGCGATATGCGCACACAAGTAAACCATAGTTAAATAACGAGTCAGAATTTGGCAAAGTAACCGTCGCAATTGAGACCTACATTCAGTGCAGATTACAACAGCAATGAATATAATTCTACTTATTTTTCGCACCACTATATGACTCCTATATGGATCAGTGCCAAATTTAATAATTATTAAGTCAAAAATCTTTATAACCCATGTACAATTACCATGTCCAAATAAAATGAAATCAGAACTGACTGTTTCAAAAATATTCGGACTATAGAAGCAGCTGTGGTATATGTGTAAGTAGTTTTCACAAGATCGAGTATTCGTAAGAAGTAGTAAGTCGATCAGCCGATATAGCAGCAGAACGAAGTATATTAAATAAACCTTATATTTATTTACATCTCGTTAAGTGTAATGTCCTGCTAGTTATCAGAAACCTTGACCGTGAACTGTATGAGAATGAAGTATGACCAGCGATAACTGCTGATTAATAGATTACAACGATTAATGTCTATTTCATCATAGCGTAAGGTATTTTGCATTTTTACAGCACTTGTGATGTTTAATTTTTAACATTATTGATGGCAGTTTTCAAATCTGATACCTCTACGTGGCTGTTCATACACAGTGCCACTGATATAACATACCACCGACCGAGGCATAAAATGTGTTTTTGTAATTATAAGTTCTAAAAATAAACTTCGCACAACGCATTAATGTACAACGGAACACTGGAACAGTATGATTGTTTGAAGTCATATATTAATACCTAAGGACGTTATACGCGAGGGCGTCGGTCCCCGTTTGTCAAGGTTCTCCAGTATGTTAATGTAATGTAACCGGTATTATCATCCTTCCGTCCCGCTCCGAGTAATGTCTGCCTGGTTTAAGGCTCGCACACATTACACAACAAAAAATGCATACCGGATTTACATTTTGAAAAGTCGTCCTTCCGTTTCACTTCTTTTTTTTTTGTTTCTATTTATAACCATCGTTCTTCTATCACAACCAAAAGTTTGTGAGGGAAGAGCGACGTTTCCTAACAGAGGCTTATTGTTGCAACTACAATTAATAGTTGTTAAGAAAACTTGTTAAACCAATAAATTTAATTCTCCATTTTATTTTCATTTACAATGGTGACATGGGTTATTAATACCTACTACATTTTTTTATATGCAACATTGACTAATTTTGCATATTTTTTTATTGGGCTCATTTCTTTATACCTACTAGGGTTATCTCTTGTCTCTTATCTAAACCAATGTTAAAAAGCGGTAAAGTTTGTTTGAACATGCTAATGTCTGGAACTACCAGTCAGATTTGAAAAATTATTTTTGCGTATGATAGCTCTGTTCTTGAGGAAGGTTATTGGCTATGTAACATCACGTTACTGGCAACGAGAGCTGAGCAGTAACCAAAGAGAAGGGTGAAGCCGCGCTGCGAAAAGATAGTCTCTTACAAAGTAGGAATTTTAGTTTTTAAATGATAAGTGTAAGTATAATATATTGACGACCTCTGTGGTTCGGTGGTACTGTGTACGGACTGCAACGCAGAGGTCGCGGGTTCGATTCCCGCTCAGTGCAAATATTTGTGTGCATGAACATGATTATTTGTATTAGTCTGGGTGTTTATATATCTAAACTAATACCTATTAAAAAAGATTTGAAGATTTTTTGTTTGTTTGTTTGCTTGCAACGACTTAGCTAAAAGTCTATGTTACCGATTTGAAATAGTAGATTGTTAGCCTAGGGTTGAAAAGAATCAATTCCCGAGGTAGTTAGAATGTCATGCATGACTTTCTAAACAGCCAGTGTGAATTTAGCGCAAACTTCTTTCGGCGAGTTCCATATTTAAAATTTAAAAAGTCAACACAAATTGGCGGGATACTAAAATCTGTTATTATGTATCTGTGATGGACTTTTGTGCTAAGATTTAAATTGAATATTAAAAATGAGTTCAAGCGAAATATTGACATCAGCTTCCATTACAGACGAGGCAAATTGTGTCATAGAAAATCTTTTTAATTTCACGAATTGTCCTAATTTGACTATTAATTTTAAATAGGTACTACTAATATATTATTATCAATAAATAGTTTAGATAAACAACTAGTTTTATTTTCCTCGTATTCTAAATGAAAAGTAGAGTGTTTGCCACGAGTAAAAGAATCAATTCCTACACGGACTATCCGCGTTCTAGAACCTATACCACAAGCTATAGATAACATCTTACTTTAGGTCTGGATAGCGTTGTGTACCTAGTTGTTGTGATATTGTAAAAGAATATCACTACCTACATAGTATAAAACAAAGTCGCTTCTCGCTGTCTGTCCCTATGTATGCTTAAATCTTTAAAACTACGCAACGGCTTCTAATGTAGGTAATGCAGGGACATAGCGGTTGCGGCGGTATATATACCGGCTGGGAGCCGCCAGCCTCTAAAGAAAACATGTTTGTATTGTCTAATGACAAAAAAGCTGTGAACGTTGTTTAAAAAGACATTCTGTAGTATATTTAGTATCAGCATAATACCTGTGCGAAGCTGGGGCGGGTCGCTAGTAATATTATACATTATGGCACACTCCTTGATGACGAAATCTTACTTTAGGCATGGAACAACAATGGCAAAGCCAACTTCTTTTTATGTACAAATCTACTAAATAAGCGCCCAATTATCGTCGCCACAGAAACTAAGATTTTGAACAAACATATGAATGTTTCTTACAATGTACTTAAAACATAGTTGACTTGAAAATTATTTACCGGCATTGATATTGATCTGAAGGTAGACTCAATGTCACGGCGCGCACCGACTTCCACAGTAGGTTTTTGGTTTTGAACTATTTAGTGGTATATTTTTACATAGTTACCTAAATAATTATACTAAATGAACTAGTGGATAAGGCACCCGCCTTTTAAACACGAGGTAAAACACAATGTGATTTGACAAATCATAATTTTCTAAATTTATCTATACCAATATTATAAAGAGGAAAAATTTGTATTTTTGTATGCAACGAATAAACTCAAAAACTACTGGGCCGATTTTAAAAATTCTTTTACCATTAGAAAGCTACATTATCGGTAAGGCCGCTATTAGACTATCATAGAAATATGATAAAAGATGTGTAAGTCATTTTTAAATGAAGAACATATGACGGTATATTAGCTACATGTGATTATCTATGATCATAGTTTGAGAGTCGTTGAACTATGATCATAGAATTTGACAGATATGAAATCATATATATATGATAATGTCATATAAATATGACATTTATGTATTTTCATACCGCTCTAAGAGCGGTATGACAATACAGCTACCAAATACAATATAGCTTACCAAAGATCTAAGTAACATGTATGCTTCCTCCTCATCACTCATGTCCTTGTCAATCTATCAATACAAACGTATTTCTTTTAACTTTTCACATCTCTTTATTTAGTATTATCATCGACCTTGATATTATTCGGCTTCTGTTCAAAAACACTATACAGATATTTCTATAAGTACTTATACATATTTATACGACTGCTTGAATGAGATAAATGAATTCTATACATATGTAACTTTTGTATTTAAAATAGTACATGTAGGGATAATATTCATATCTCAACATCGTTATAATCGAGGATACGTATCTGTTCCAAAGGAGATGGGATTTGAGATAGTCACTAACGCGTGGCATGTGGGTTGACCTCACTAGGTAACATCTTGTATTTTTTTTTTTGTATTTTTTTTATATTAGCCTACCAAAGTGACTCCACTCTGCCTGATGGTAAGCAGTCAGTGGAATCCAGAAGTGGCGGACACCATTCCAAAAGCCAAACTACTGGTATGGTGGCCTCCACTATGGCGGCTTAGTGAGATGCTTTTTCGCGCGAGTTCCAGAACTATAACTGTTTATTTTTATCAAAGCAATAATACAAGTTAAAGAGATTTTTCGACTTGTATTTGCATTAGTCCGACCTTTCAATGTGTTAATTATGCTTTTTACATCCGAAAAAATCTCGTAACTGCGTTTATAAACATCCAGAAAATAGCATTCCGATAAGTATTCACCGAATCACAATAATCTTATGTTTATGCACATACCGACTTGCATGCTCAAAATATTTTCTAAAACATTTGCGAATAGTAAGCGGCACACCTGTTAGCTAGCCAGGAGCATAGTTGGCTATGACCTTAGTAGCATCTGGTCGCTGCCACAATGTTAAACAGAAGACTAGCATTTGCTTTTCTTCTAAACGTCATAATCCAAGAGATGTCAGCCTACGGTCAATTCGTAGCAGAGGTAGACCCGTGATCAAAGGTAAAGTATCTTTACTTATAGAGTACTTTCCTTATTAAAATTGAAAACATAAGCGGAAAACAAAACACTACCTACGCACTGTTGCTATGACACGCCCCGGTTACTCTAATTTAAGTGAAAACTTAATCTAGTAAGAGAAATTTCATATACCCAATATATCTTTTCTTCAAGTTATACATAGGTTTAATTTCTGCAAATTAGATTTTGTGGAAGACGTGCGTAGAACACAGATTAGCTAAAAAGGTTAATGTACCAGCTTGCTGATACGAATTGAACCTTTAAGATGAATATTTAGAAATTACTTTTGATTATAGGACTTATATTACAATTAAGAATCAGTATTTGATTCGGTTGCTTTAGAGAGGTTTGTTATTTTGAAGATTAAGTGACGATTGTCACCATCATGTCCCAGCATTCCTTATATCTGTCACTGTACAAAATGTGCCTACATTTCCGTATCGCTTGGGCATATAATAATGCAAAATGCATAAACAAATATTAACACCTACATTTACTTAATGTCTGTTTGTGTGTCGTGTTTTCGAGTAAGTACATTAGAAAGTTTTTTAATATAACATACAATTTTTAATAGTTGACGTATATGAACAACATCAACAATAACAAATTAATAGTTGTCATCAATGTGCGTTTGTATACAATGATTGTAAGGAAACCTTGCTATGCCGTGCCGCCCGCGATTTAAAATGATGAGATGTGTGGTCAAGTTGATAGACTACGGCAATGCAAGGGACACTGCCATCTCAACTTAATTAAAACCCTGTACATGCAACAAGCGGCAAATCTGAGCATGAGCATTTCTTCATCATCACAATATCACTTTTTCTTCGACGTGCAACACTACAGGGCAAATATCTAACTTTCGTATTGAAAAATTCTCTATCCTTTAAAAGCTGAAACCAATGCTTTCTACTTGGCCAGAATACAGTTCCATCTGGCATCATCATGTTAAGTGTTCGATTGTTGTGATCAGTCCACTTCCATATGGTCACCAAGTTGCTACCGTCAGTCGATACTTAGAACTTGCACGCTGCTTCGCTTAAGAACGGCTTTTCTTTTGTTATTTCCTAATGAACAAGTTCTCCGTTTTACTTTTGATGAAGACAAGTTAGACAGCAATTTTAAACTAATTCGTGGCATAATTATAAGTTTTTACCTTCTTGGTAGTAGATATTTTTTATATTCCTATTAGTAGTAGATAGGCCATTAGTATTAATTAAAGGCAAGTGGTAACATTAGTAGTGCATGTCGTCTCTACAACGAAGGTAGTACCTATATCTATCTATTACAGCATAATGAAGTTAACTAATGCCTGTTTAATTGTTTATATTAGCACAGTTTAAAATACTACGAAAGTACTTTTAGGTTGCAATATAATATAAAATTATTTTTAGAAAAAAAATGAAAACCGACTTCAAACAACACCTACATGTTCAATCCTTAACTAAAAAGTAGAAAATAATATTTTAATTACTTCATAGCAAAGAACATTAAAGGGGAATCAACGCAATCCTTGATACCTATAATACTTATTTATAGTTTTTAATCAGTTATTTTGGAGTCGGTGCCAGCCAAGAAGGATCTTTAATTCTGTCTTTGCAACCAACTTTTGTAGTGCACGGGGCGGTAATTGCACGCGTGGGGGATATGCCTGAGTGCACTACCCGAACGCGGTCATACTCGTGAACGCAGACGTCATTGATAGTTGTGTTCAGATATACATAAAAAATTTGACGCGCACTTATCAGATTCCGTTCGATTTCTTGTATTAAATCTATATTTTTCATTCATGTATTAATAGATTAATCAAGAAGGTTTTTTTTGCTAGTAGGTAGGTTATTTTTATGAAGGTCATTATGAACCTTCTTGGCTGGCACCGACTCCAAAATAACTGATTAAAAACTATAAATAAGTATTATAGGTATCAAGGATTGCGTTGATTCCCCTTTAATGTTCTTTGCTATGAAGTAATTAAAATATTATTTTCTACTTTTTAGTTAAGGATTGAACATGTAGGTGTTGTTTGAAGTCGGTTTTCATTTTTTTTCTAAAAATAATTTTATTTTTAAACTTTTAGTGGGAATTAATTGTGTATAAATATAATATATTCAATATGGGTAGACCTACTAAACGTGCTGCGCAAATGAGACAGCGCCGCGCCGTTTGAAAGAAAGTAGAGACGAGAGGTAAGATTGTAAATAGAAATATAAGGTCCTTGTCAACACTTTCTCGATCGCTAAACCCTGAATCCCAGAAACCACAAATCAAAACAAAAAAGTGATGATCTACCAACAATAAATAATCATCAAAAATCATAATTTAACTGACCGAGCAATCGCTCAGATATACAAAAAATGCATATGGTCACTCATCCAGGGCTACTTCGTTTCTAACAAAAAATGAATTTTGAAAATCACTTCGCACTTGTAGCATGGACATGTCAATGTCAGATAATTCGTCGCAAAAGACATCGACGTGTTGCTTTACATGTCTTCACTTCTTGCAAACGATTTGTTACAAAATATTAAATTATTCTTTATAAAAAAAACATGGGACCCCATTTCGGAGTATACCCTTTCAAATAAAAGAAGAATTTTCCAAATTGGTTTATAAATGACGGAGTTAAGTTGTAACAAACATACAACCACTGAACCATTTCTTATAATAAAAAAATGGGACCAATTTCAGAGTATACCCTCTCAAATAAAAAAAAAATTTTTCAAATCGGTTCATAAATGACCGAGATATGAGGTAACAAACATACAAAAAAAAATTGACCCGAATTGATAACCTCCTCCTTTTTGAAGTCGGTTAAAAACAAGAGACCTACGTACGACTACTACGAGTAGGCATACTACGAACGTGATTCTGCATGCTTGTAACAATGCACGCGGTAAACCGACTTGAGTGGTACCTACGTAGCAGGGTAGTGCTCTCAGGCTTGACCATTCAAGTCAAAGTGCTCTAACCGATTAAAAACAGTGACCATAAAATAGAAATCAAAAGAAAAATGCCGAAAATAAACTTAACTTTTTGTTGAATATTCAGTGCTAATTCCGGTGGCAGCAACCACATGTTAACACCTTACACCATCAGTTACACAATCATTATGGATGTTTAAAGGCCGCATAACATTATCAAAATGTTTGTTGATATTAAGATTCCGAGTTATTCGATGTTTGAACAACAATAAATTTGTCAAGGCACACCACAATTGTATTGTTGGCATTGTTGCAGTACAGAATTTAACTGTCACCGTTTAACGTTCGAGTTCGATTATAGTGAAGTGTTTGAAAGATTGGCGTAAAATCCGAATTTCAAAAAAAATATGGTAAAGGAAAACATTATGAAGACACACCCGGGCTTATCCTAAGCCTGGTAGTCTCCTTATGTTATCAATCTGCCTTGAGCAAGCTTGGCGATAAATTTTCAAGAATATAGAAATATACTTCTGCTCTCCAATGGCACAAACAATAAGTGGCTGAAAGTTAACATGACGAAAATTTGAAAGGAAATTAAGCAAATATAATTTAGTTTATACTTTTTACATTACCCGGCATATAAATAGTGACGTTCCTGCGTTTGTTTGCACAAAAATAGTTGGAACTCTATCATAACATTGGCGCTATCTATTTTCTTTATATAAAGGTAAATAGAGAAATGCTTTCGAAGATATATAAAAACATTTTCAATTTGACGTAATTTTCTTTGTGGGAGTGATTAAAACGCAATTATGTAAAGTATCTAGCGCAGACATTGGTTAAATGTTTACTAATAAAAATTTCAATTTTATTTATCAGATTATAAAAATCTATATTATGGTTTATTTGCATGAACTATATTAAATTAACATTATATTTTCGAAGCAATCTGATCTCATAAAAATACATTAGATCGTCATAAATTAAATCCTTACTAAAGTTTGGATGCTTTTTTTTAGAATCTAAACTGCGGATAGTATGTAATGCGCTGCTCTTTTCGTAGAGCTACTGCTATAATAACGCCTTTCTTATTTTATAATCTAACGTTTTTATAATGTGGTAAGTACTCAATTAATTACATTTAATCTTTTCATTTGAGACACTATATCGTCGCTTTACTTTCTCAACCTCATATCTGCATAAATGTATGTTTTGGTAAATGACAAAAAACATTATATTTTTTAAAGTAAGCTTTTTTTCTGTGTTTGGAAATATACATTACTTTTTTACTATTAATAGGAATACTGTCAATAAATAACATCATAAAACCCATGGTAGTCCTTTGGTATTAAATCTTTAAGAGATTGTAGATCATTATATTTTCTTGTTGATATCGGCAGAGCCTCATTGTACATTTTTGTTATTATGGAAGAGCTATTGCGGTTCATACGTTGTGGTAAAATTGACCACTCGTCGTCGAAATTTAGTTTATAGCTTAAACCTAAACTACTGTATTTTAAAGCTCTTATATCGACGACACAAGGATCGCCAGCTTTTATACCTGGTCTAATGGATTTATAATACTTAAGTGAAATGAAATTATAGAAAAAATTATGGTCCAAATATTTTACCGAATACGGTTGCTTTGATCGTGCCTCTTTAATGACTTTAACGAAGTCTGCTGGTACATAAAGCTCTCTGTTTTTCTTTTTCTTTTCTATGCAAGCATGAACTGAATCACACTCCATTTGAGTATGCCCAACTACCAAATATTTCTGATGAATTTCAGCATTATTATTAATAGCAAAATGTTGGAGGGCATTAGCAAGTGTAACATTACGATTTTGGGCATTGCAACCATCACTAAATATAATTATAGGTTTAGTCTTATCTTCTATATTTTGTAAATAGTCTATTAAGCATGATGTAAATATATTGGCGTCCATACCCCCTTCCCCTTCGTGCCAAACATAACAAGAAACGCTGCCATCCTTTTCGTTATAAATAGTAAATTGATGCACACATAATTTTAGCTTAAAATATTGCGCTCCAGCTATGATTGCAGGAATCGTCTGTACAGCTTGCAAATCAACTGTTACCATGTGTACTTCACCATTTTCACACTTCTTCTTATCTAAATCCTTTTCTTTTCTAGCTCGATCTTTTGAACGAATATGAGCTTGATATTCTTCCTCTTGAATATTTTTATTCTTATATGCGTAACAAAGATCGCATTGATCTTTTTTAGGTTTATATATTCCTAAGTTCTGTTTATGAACTATGTTTAAAAAACACTTATAGGTAGGTTTTTCGTTTGGTGGAATTCTATTATCTATAAAGAATTGCTCAAAAGTTACGTACAAATCCATCCAAGATTTATAATCAACGTCTACATACACTTTACTAGAACTCTGACGGCAGTAATGAGAAGGAACTTTAGGTACCGATTCTAGAAAAGTTTTAATATGATTAATTTTAGTTACATTTATTCTTTTAGTCCTTCGCACATCAAGCTGTTTATTTATCATTCCAATTGCATTGTTGGCTTTTTTGACCCAGTTTAATACCGTCCATTCTCCTAAGCCTAATGTATTTAGGAACATTATTTTACATACCGGCTTATTTTCACCGTCAACCTTTAAAAAATAATTAAAAGTATTTGCTCTTTTAGTAGGAATGCCTTTTGATTGTGTAGCAACGCTTTTTTGAATGACCATTGTATTGACATAAGACTTTCTTTCTTCCCATGTGAGGTTGTTCCAAAATGATTTAAATATTTCACTTCTCACAAGTTCAGGTATGTCATTGCACATTTTTATTGTGCTATTTTCACATTTCTTTGAATTACACCTAGGCTTTAACTTTTTTTGTTTTCGTATCTCGTTACCTATTACTCCACAATCCTTCTTTCTTTTAATAGAAGTGTACTGTTTTCCTTCCTGTCTCTTTCTTTTGATTATATTTCTAGTCCAATTTTTACTGTTACCCTGACCCTTCCTTGCTCTTTTTCTCTTTATTATCCCACTGTATTCATCTAAAATACTGCCAGTATTTTCTAATTCAGACGCGGATGTTTCGTTCAAATTAAGTCCAGGATTATAATCGCTGTCACTATCTGATGCAGAAAAGTCTGATAACGAGAGATCTTGAGATGAAGAAGCAGTCGGAATAAGTTGCCCAGATTTTTCATCAAGATGGTACGAAGTGCAAACCAAAACACTGTCTGACATGTTACTGTCATCAGGATCCAAACTACGTCGAAATTTACCATAATTTTCGTCTAAAATAAGTTTCTCCTGTTTGAGAATTAAAATTTTTGAATCTGTTAGAGTTGGAGGCATTGAGTTACTTGTTGACGGAACAGCAATCGGAATTAGTGGTGGTGATATATTAGGATACATCTTTCCAGACGAGACTAAATTTACTAATTTTGAAGCTCTGTTTCGTTGGGAACTCATTTTAATACCTAAAACCAAAATGTATCTTTGAGTAATAAGATTACAATTAAATTTAATAACCAGTACAGTAGTTACTAATCTACTGGCCTGAAATTACGAACGCGCATTCGTAGTCACATTAGAAAATACCTTATTACATTAGGTACATATCTACTTTGTTTTATACTAATAATAACACTAAGTACTTTCGTAGGTAAACGTTCAGTAATATCACAACGAATTTTGCCGCCCTTTGTCATAAAAAACTAAGTAGGTACCCAATTTGTATAATAAAGACATCTATCATTTGGATTCATATATCTGTAAATTTTGTTGACAAAACAATACTATTAGGTACCTCTTTGTTATTACGTTCATTAAAAATTATAAAGCTTATCTCCTGTATAAATAACAATATAAAACAACTCTCTCTAACAACACTTACCTATTACTCACGTACACCAAAACTTGTCAAAAGAAAAAAAACTTACACTAATTAGGTAGTGAATTACTAAAACTTACTGTTTTTCTAAATATTTACCAAAAAAGATGTTATACATTAGATTCTTCTATTCGCAGTAACTTCACTTTTTACAATTTGGTTGTCAATTAAGTTATATGCAGCAACCTCGTATTTCACAAAACAGAAACATGAAATGAACTTTAGCAGAGTAAATTTAAGGTTAAAAACTCGTATATGAATCTGCGAGTTTGTGCAGGTTACACTAGCGGTGTCGATAAGATGCGAGGATATTGTTCTGTCCAATTGCGGCTATCTTCATTGTCATATCGAAATAAGAGATTGTTGGAGTTATAAAGCAAAGCATGCAGATCAAATTTATGAATTAATAAAAAAAACGTTATTTTTTAGATACGAGGTTGGGAAAGTATAGCGACGATATGCAACTTCGTAAAATGAAGATTTTCTACAATGGCGCCCTACAATGGTGGCAGCACTAAGGCATCAGGTCCAGGCACCTGTCTAAGCGCTTTCAATCAACCAATCAACCATAAACGATTCTATTGATTTCAAACTGTGAATGAATTTTTGAATTTGGTTTTTTAAATTGTGTGAATAAAAGACCTTTCATCTAGGTGGCGCCAACTGGTTGCAAAATTTTTCTAAAATCACCCTCATTACAACGAAACAATAACACAAAACATAATTGATATAATATATATGAAACGTGTATAGATTTTGTAAATACCTTAGTTTTACTTTCAGTGGAGACAGTGGTGGCGTGCCTGACAAGGCTGCTGGTCACCGTCTTGCCCTCCAGCTGTTGCTTGGCCATCTCCACCTCCTTTTTCTTCAGCTCGAACACCACTTGGAATAAGTCTCTCATTGCTATTACTACCTATCAACAAAATAGGTACATTTATAACTTGAAAAAAGATCTGTGTGGACGTAATATAGACGGGTGGGAACCCGTGCTCCCACTGGTTTAAACCACCGTGGGTGTAGGGGTTATTCCAATTTACCCGCTGCATCAAGGTCAGAATTAACTTTATAAATGTCGATAAATTTTGTCGATACCTGGAAAGGAAAACTGGTAGGAAGCATCTGGCCTCTGGGCCGCGGCATAAATAATACACTCTGGTACAGTAGGGGAAAATTTGTCCATCTTCAACTGATGAGCAGTTCATTTGGAATAGTTTCCTCCTACTGTTACCAGGTGTGTTATTTGGGCCGCGACCCGGAGCTTAATTGGCTTCTACCCCATAAAGAGATGTATGACGTTGATTGTTGAACTAGCCGCACATTTACTATAACATTTAAATTATAGTAGCTAGTATTATTTAGGTACTAATAGTACCATAGTGTTGAAGCGATATCATCAGCCCACTTTAGATTTTTAGTGGGCTAGATCATAAAATAGCAACTAGTCCTTTTGTAAAGTCAATATAAATTAAGTACAGTATAAGTTCGATCCCGAAACAAATGGCTCCAGTGCAGTGATAGTACCGTAGACACAGTGCAATGAACTTCAAGTTTAAATGAGGCCACTGAAAAACACCCTAAGACAAACTTGTGTTACACTATGTAGTCCAAGTCCAAAATAAATAATACCAACTGAGTTAATGTTAGATAGATACAATTTTCAGTAGGTATTTAAAAATGTCACAGCTAAAAATTGTAAGATAAACGCCTGTTCAGCAATTTTATTTAGTGCTATTTATCATAAAGTTAAAATTATTGTCTAGCATTGTAAATGTATAAATTTTGTTTGTTATATTGTAGTTAAAGAAAACTATGTTACATCTACATTTAATGATTTACAGACGATTAATTGACTGCTACGTTCCACGAGTGGACAGGAGTGGACAGTGAATTGGCCAATCACAGTGTTCAAAATGAAACGAAATGCTAGCGCTAGCATAAACATAGTAAGGTGACAAGGTGCGGACAACGAAAAGAAATTGGGTCATTCAGGATTTCAGTATTTTTCGACTTGCTATGAAATAAAGTTTTTTAATATTTTAATTTCTATTACATACTTATAAAGAAAATTCTAGGGAGTTCTTCATCTTATTAATATTATAAATGCGAAAGTTTGTGTTTGTATGTGTGTTTGGGGCTTCGCCCGCGCGTAAAATATGTTTTGTTGTAAGTATCCCTCGGCAAAAGCCTATGTCCGTCTCTGGCACCGAAGCCATTTAGGCGCTGAGTGGTAATTACCACTCAGCGCCTAAACGGCTGAACCAATTTCGATGAAAATTGGTATGTAGATAGATTCGGTGCCGGAGACGGACATAGGCTTTTGCCGAGGGATACTTACAAAGAAACATATTTTACGCGCGGGCGAAGCCCAATTGGAAAACTAAACCAAACTGTAATTCGCACCCGACTCAACAAAACGTAAACAAAAACAATTTGGCCAATATGGGCCGCCTTCAGATATGATCATACATAATGAACAGGAAGGGATAGCACGATTACTACTTTCACTAAGGATTGCAATCCGGCGTCACTTTCAATACGACAGGATTCGATCTTTTTAATACTTTATCAAAATCTTTCTCTTTAGCACGCATTAAATACAACTCATAGCTACAATAGCGTACGTTTCTGGCTCGATTTTCCGTATTGCAATCCAAAACTTCTACATCTATGCACAATAACCAAGATTTATGACAAAAGTCTGTTTAGAAAAAAAATTTACAGCGAATTTCTTAACTTTCCATTTTATCTAATTCTTTATGATATTTTTAAATAGGTACGCTGGAAGAATGTAGTTTTGATGAAGCTCTAATAATATGTTAATATAGCTACCTATATATCAGTTTAATCTAGCTGGGATGTAGCACTTTTCATTGTGGCGGTACAAAACACGTGTAAGGTGTGTGACATATTTATTATTTCCTTCCTACCTGCTCATATTTCTATTACTACACTCCTGTATATATGTATATTACTTTATAACGGAAGGAACGGGTGCGTTGAGCTATTGATTACTGGTCGAATTAACAAGTTATTATAATTTCAGTGTCAAGGATTGCCACAAATACGAAAAAACCAAAAATAATTGCATAAAGTAATAAAGAGTTTACAAATTAACATGTTAAGATAGTAAGAACGGTGGTCAATGACACGCACATTTATAGCAAAGCTGTAGGCTGCAACTAGTATTCAATATATTACTGTCCGTACCTCACATTTGAAGATCGAGCGGTTGTTACTTGTTCCAAGCGGACAAAACGAATTCATCTTTATCACTTGTGACAGTTGTATTTACAGTATAATTATTATAGCTGAAAAACCCCTTCATTTAATTAGCATATGACAATAGGCAATATAGCATAGAAAAATAGTCGCGCGGTAGTTTGTATCTAGGTAAATATTAAAAAGGTATTTTACAAAAACTTTGTTATTTAAAAAAATATTAAATCATCATGGTGCATTACTAGTTAACAGCAAAACAAGCAGGTCCAATTAAGGCGTTTGCTAATTATCTCAAATAGTACTCAAGTTGTGCTGTGTCGATGCGAAAGCGACGATTAATTGTCATTTACACTGAGGGTGATAATAAACGTTCTGAATAATTGTAAGTATATGGAAACAGTTCGAGAAAAACCTAAAAGACCATTAACCAAATTATTTCTCTAGTAAATAAGATATTTCTGTGCCTTTCACTCGCAAGCATCGAGTCTGCTGCAAACGTTCTGATTGATCGATCTCCCGTAGAGATTGGGGACATGTCTTATATATCGACAATAAAGGAACGAGCTGTTAGAACTACAAAAAGGTGAAAAGTGTTGCCCTAAGTATTAAGTTCTAACAGCACGCGACGTTCTGATCTTTTATAATCTTCGACAGGGGAAATATATAGCACGATATACAATACAAACATACGGCTTAGGTGCTAATCTTTTAAGCCTCTTAAAAATTATCGACGCGATGTCTCTATACCTATCTAGTTTCTGCATGGCAATTATTTGCTTGTCTTGTATCTTAAAGTTAATGGTCAAAAATTAAGGTGAGATATTATTATCATTAGTTATTTCCTTAGTTCAATATTCTAGATTATCCAGTTACTAAATATATATTTCAATATTAATGTTTACTTACTTGACTAGCAGCTTTATCAGTCTTTATGCCGAAAAATCGATGGCCAGTATCAGGCGAGCCGAATATGTAGCCGAATGCTCTCGAGTCTGTCATGTCTTGAGCGATGAACGAGATCTTGTGTACTGGATGATGGTAGAGGGAGTCCTGATATCGAAACACATATTTTAGTAAGTATGTCAACTACATAATTAAACTAAAGTCTGTCACTGAGGTCACTTTTTTTTACTTTTTTTAAAGTGTTTCTAAATTTTAAGAGGAGTTCATAGGTAGTGTGTGATTCAATAGATCTGCGAGTTTAGGCACGTTTAATTGAACACCGTCAGAACAGGGGTTCGAAACATTGAATATCCATATGGGCTAGTAGATTTATTTATAACATAAATAATAATCAATTGTAATGAGGGTTTTCTATAATGGCTCCCATGACGCCTCAGTGCGTCAGGTCCAGGCATCTGTCAAAGTGCTTTCAATCTTTGATAGACAACCGTCAACGATTCTATTGATTTCAAACTCAGAATAAATTTTGAATTTTTGTGTATTGACTTTTCATCTAAGTGGCGCTAGGTGTGGGCGAAAATTTTCCTAAAAACCCTTATTGGTCAGCTGCCCTATTCTCATCCTCGGGAAAGACATGCAGCTGAGCACGTAGCCTTTTCCAAACTCGAACAGAAAGTTTAGGCAGAATTTATAAATTTAATATATCATAAATTCATAAGTCCAAAATCTAACTTTTGACAGTCTTATCCTAAACGAATTCAAACAGGTTCCCGATAACATCAGAAAAGTATTTTTGGATCCGTCAGATCGGCAATCTACATTCGAATGGGTGTCAAATACGATACGGCAACTTTACAAACAGTTGAGACAGCACTATAAACAGTGATAACATTGTTGGCTATCTTTGAAGATATAAAATGTTTGAAAAGTAAACGTACCCCAGTTTTATCATCTCTTAGCCTGAGTCCATCAATCGCAACATGAACTTGTATTCGTTGTTTGTGTTCCCCAGCAGCTCGTATAGCCATTTTGAGGTCTGCCAGCGCTTCCTGACACATCCTGTCTCCGCGCGCCTCGGGCACTTCCAGTACTCCGATCAGCTTGGCCCGAAACGAGACTCCCTCCCCCAGAAAACGGCCGGGCTCGTTCTTATCTAAACAATACAATAAAAACACCCTATAGGTACTCATACCCGGTACGAACGTCTTCAACCCAAGGCCTGCATACTTGAACTTTAATGTCAATGCTGCGATGCCGTGTCATCGAACGTTATTGTTCCGTACACAAAGGCAATTTTCATACTATAAGGATATTCATTTATAGTCCTGATTTATCACGAAAGGTCACAAAATACTGCTATTATATCTTCACAAACCACAGCTATATACTTACTAAGCGGTTAGCATCTAAATAAAACCAAGCGTTAGTAAAATGCAATTAACAAACTTATTAGTCACCTTTGAATAAAAATGTTTTTGATTCGGACTTTTTCAGTGTCATGTTTATAAAACGTTTTTTTAAAGCACAAACAACGCGACCGTTTCAGCGCATAATAAAAGTGAGCGGTGTCCTATTTTGGCCCCTTTTTACAGTGCAACATTCCCGCTTTAATTGAATTTCCTGTTTTTAAATTTAGATTCTCGATTGCCGCGCTCCAGCTAGTACCTGTGATGCGACTATCATGACCTCTTAAATCTAAAGAGTAACAATGATAATTATGTATTTAATTTTGCCAGTGTGAGGAAACCGACGTTTCATGAACTCGCCCGGTATGCACAAACTACGCAATCATTGCGTATATCTTTACAATATGGATATCAGTAAATATACATTTTATTTACGAAAGAATACACATTTTATGAAGCATATTGTGGTTCGTTTTTTTGTTTTTGTTTTATCCAAATATTATATCAAGCAAAATTTAGAAAATCTAAATAATTTTATTAAATAGGAACCCGTGAGACTAACATAAGAATACAATCAAGAGCCCGTAATAAATAATATATATTTTCCTATAACAAAGGAAAATTTCTAGGAATGTAAAATATCCCAATAATTTGCTCAAGGAGCCGTCGGATGTTTCGGGCGTTATTCATTAAACTCCGGTCATATTCTTAATTAATATGTATCTATGACAAATTAGCGCACAAAGTTTTCAACTATATGATAATGGCATTAATTAAAAATAATAAACGAAGCAGTAGTAAATAATGAAAAGGCACTACATGCGGTGACACACGAACCTACAAGCAAGTTTAATGTCGTGTCTAATGGCAGATGTACTCACCGAACTGCCGCAAGAGATGCTGGAAATGACACACCTGCATAATTTCCCGTACAAACCGACAAATAGCAAGTTATGACGTTAGTTTCCCGACGCGCCCGCCGCTCCACATCCGCCTCAGGCCCACAACACACCCTCTGTCCAAAACACCACGAGGGTCACTCAATATGACTTGGTACGAGCATGTGATGACACAGCACGGTGCTGGGCCCACCGCCGGTTCTTAGGTGAGACGCCTAGCCTATCCATGCATACATGTTACAACATAAACCGCAAAATATAATAAAGCTAATACGAATACGTGTCCGGGTAACATTTAGCGCTATCTAATAACACCGCATTACCGTTATGTCAAAAGTATAGAAAACATCGTGATGAACAAGCCTTATTCCTTCTAAACACGTTACGGACTCACATTTGCAAGGGCTGGTTTTCTTACGGAGGGTTTGCATTGGAAAGTCAGTCGGTAACTTGTGATTGAACATCGGAACTTTTTATACATTCACTGAAATACAAATACACTATTGTAACACACTCCACACCGCGGCGGGACTACATTACAAGCACTATTCGTATAAAAATGCAATATCCACGTTACACTACGAGATTTATTGATTTTTATACCGCCGTTCGTAATACGCGACGTTGCGTTCGGCCGCGGGGCCGTTCGGGCTTACATGACAGCCGGGTCGCGGTCGTAGGAAAAAGAGGCAGGAACAGTGGATAGTTTTTAGAATTAACATGAGTGTATAAACGGATTGGCAATGGAGGGTTACGGCCGCAGCGCGGTAAGCACCACATGGGCGCTGGGCGCACGCACAAGCGGCGCGCGCACCAACACCGGCGCCCCTCGCGCTCTGCACAGGAGCGCAACTACACCCCTAATCAATATTCGCTCCCGATCTCCACTACGTACAACTTTTATGGCTCCCTCAATGAAACTGTGTTCAACATACGGCGTCGGGGACTCGTTTAATATTTATGGTATTTTTTTCACTTTGTCTGAGAGCACAATTGATAAGAATGTTACAGCTCACAATACAAGTGAAATATATCGTCATTTGAATATGTGTGTTTGAATTATTTTACATTTGTTACATATCATTTCAAGATAAATATTAACTAATCTAATGTTGGAAAGTGCCAACCCATTTAAGTACTGATAAGATAAAATGAGAACATAAAGGATCTGAGGCTGTTTATATTTGTTGTTAATTTTATTCATGGTCACATAAAATCAATTACCTATTGAGGATGTGCAGTGAAGGATAGAGTATTATTGTCATACCTATTTGTTAAATTATATTGGTAAACAATTATTCACACTAAGAATGATGCAAATTTCAGATAATAAGACCTCTACCTACCCTACTATTTATATATATAGGTATTTATATATATGCATAATAAAAATCATGACAAGCAATTATATTATTTTATATTTATGATAAATTACATAAAAAAGATTAATTACAGTAAATTTTATACTAGTGTTATTAAGAGTAAACATGATTATATTTACTGTTAGCAGAAGAGCATAAAAGCCTATCCCTGTAAAATCTGTTAGGTAAATTTGAGTACTAAATAAAATTATCAAGTCAATCTACCATAGACAGTAAAATACACCTATTTCTCTATAATGATTGTGTTACAATGACAATGTTTATTAGTAAAGGGGCTTATTTACATTCGTAGTGAATTATACACTCCAACCATCACCCTTTTTGTTTAGATTTCATTTCTTATATTTATAAGAATAATAACATTTAGGACCAAATGAGTAAAATTTTAATACTGGATTATTAATTTGAATAATGGATATAGCTAGAAGTTTAACCTTTAAAAAAATATTGTCTCTACTTCAAAGAAGAAATAAGCTTTTATCAAATATGTTTTTACGTTTAAGTTATAGTACGAAATAAATGTGACTTGTACCTAATTTTATCAGCATCTATTTTTATCTAAATCTCATTACTAAAGTCCAGACCTCTGTTCATTTTCCACTTATATTCTCTAGCATTTGCATGCATCTATGGTAAATATATATTATGTATGTAAACGACTTGAGCATTCAGTTACATGGAAAAATTAATAGTTTATTGTAGACCTAAAAACTATAAGTCTACACTAAATGTTTTTTTTAAATATATCTAAACATATGTAACATCGTAATGGCCCAGTGGTGATGGCGCCCACTTCGTAAACAAGAGGTCAAGGGTTCGAATCGGGACAAAAAGCAATGTAATTTTCAAGTCATTTGTACTTTCGTAGTTTATCTGGACATAACTGACTGAAAACATCGTGAGGAAACATGGACTTCTGAGGAAGTCTGAATACACCACTCCACCTTCCGCAAGTGTGGCAAATTTATTAATTTACACACAGACATAGATTTTAAATTTAACGTTTTATACTAGATATTTTTTTTATATACAAGTGGAATCCAATAAGATAAAACCGGGTAATGAGCTTTGTTTATCATTTTAAGTTTGTGATTACAACATTATTTTCATGCTCCTGAGTCCTGCATTATAATTAAGTAATTTTTAGTATCACATAGAAATTATGAGAGGAACTTACCTTTACTAGCAGCCATGATCTAAAAAAGGGATCCTCGAGTTAAAAACATCGTCATGCAATGTTTCAAAACTGTTTTGTAACCAAAACAAATTTCTTTTAGGTTTTATATTTGTACACACAGGGACAAGATTAATTTAATAAGTAACTTTTAAGTACGTTTAAAACTAAACCTAGACGTTGGAAATAACGCTCTAAATGTAAATCGTTCAACGTTGTAAATAAAAATAATATGTTTTTTGACTTGCGAGCCTTCTTCGCAATATTATTTTGACAGTGACTTGCTTGACTGACAATTAGTGACAATTGACATTAATGTTGTTGTTGAAGCCATCTTTTGATTTCACAGAAGATGGTTGTCATTTAATTTCATCCACATTTTTTCTATTTTTATCATTGTATTATACCATTAAAATCATCAACTAGTATATTATTTTACACTTGACGCTGGCAGAAATAGCTGACACAATCGTCGGCTCAGTTGCCATAATAAAGGGAGAAGAAGAAGAATGTTGTTGTTACTTTGACAGCTGTGACTGGTTTAGGACTGAGTATTCACAGCTAAAAAACGAGCCGAGTGAGGCCGTATGTCACTTTCTAGGGTGACAATAACATTTTTAAGTAAGACAAATTTAAAATAGTACCCGCTATAGTTTGCATTGGTCTGGGTTTTTCTATGTATAATAATAACTAGTTGCGAATGAACAGTGAACAGAATTGTTTTCTATAATAATAATAATAATAATAATATTTAAACAACTACACACAACGCCATCTAGACCCAAAGTAAGCATATTATATGCTTGTGTTATGGGTTCTAGAATGCGGATATACATACTTAAATACTTTTTTTTTGTAAATACATACATATTATAAATAGAAACACCCAGACCAATGCAAATAAACATGTTTATGCACACAAATATTTGCACTGAGAGGGAATCGAACCCGCGACCTCTATGCCAATGTACTGTGTGAGTCATGATAAATATTTTTCTTTCCTTTTTTCTCTTTCATTCATAACAACTATTGTTATTTTTGGCTCGAAAGTGTTACTTTTTACGCTGTCTTGTGTAACTTTTGACAATCGGTCACTGGCAACTAGGCATGGGCTTAGTAACTCCGGTAAAAGATTTGATATGATGGATATCTTTCCAAGTATGGAGATATATCCGATTAACATGTCCATATCCGGCCAAATGTTGAATCGACTCCTAGAGTCGATTGTCAAAAATGCCGCGTCTGTGTAATCGACTCCAGGAGTCGATTTCAAGATGGCCGCCGTCGAAAATTCGAAATCGCTATTACTCCATAAATTCTTGTCCGAATATAACCGAATTTTTTACCGTAATAGTCGACTAAATGCAGATTATAACGATACCCAACACTACTACATCCATAGACTTTGACGTTTTAATTATAAAAGTCAGGCAGTCATGTTTACACGCGCGAGAGAACTTTTTCGTTCTCACCTTTTGTTGATTTCTAAAGTTTTTTTATAGCAGCCAGTATTGTTTTTAATCCAACATGTTGGAAATCTTATTTATTTGTGAATTGTTATTTTTTATTTGAAAACAACGCTATCGTAATAAAGTCATGGAACCTTTTTTTTGTCAAGGACTTTTTTTTTTAAGTGGTTCAAGTGTTTTGTTTTTTTTTCGAACTAATAAAGTAAGCACTTGTAATAGCTGCTAACTGTGCTTGTAAAAAGTGTGTGAACCAAACTACACAATGGATATTGATGATTCCGGATACCAGATGTTGTAAGTATTCTTAGAATTTATAAACAACGGACCCTATTGTTTACGTTAGCGATCGGATTACGCTCGGGTGTCGGGTTACGGCTTTGATAAGGTCTCATTGTGAAATAATTGATGACAAGGAATGTTATTGTTTATTGAATATAAGATTAATGTATGTTTATGTATTTAAAACATTAACTTTTTCGATTACGGGTATTTTTTTTAAATAATAAATATTTATGTAATTTGAGACGTCATAAAATACCTACATTTTAAAAAAAAATAAAAAAATAATAATTTTCTTGTAGACCAAAAGGGACTATAGTCCCTTTTATTCATCTGTTGGTAGAAGGCGTAACGGGACTTGACTCCTTTTTTAGCTCCTCTTTGAAAATTAAGAGATATCGCGAAATTAAAATTGCTGAGTTGCGAAATTGAATTTTCGCGATTCGCGGTAATTAGCGCCACTTGGGGGCGCAATTGACATTTATAGGCTCCACAGCTAAGCGGATATCCGCTTAATATATCCATAACTCTGCGGACTTATTCTCGCTTAATCACTCCGGGAGCAATTGAGCGAGAATGCATCTCGGGGAATGACAACTCCGGCTTCTGAAACTGTGATGAAGCGATATCGTAAAGTAATAATTGGTTTCTCTTCATACGTTACCTCGACATTTGGTATGATTCATGTTCGGTCATCGCTAGGACTCTCACATATCGATTTTGAAAACAACCGGTTCAAAAATAGCAAAATTCAAAATGACGGTTGCTTTAATTAAATTTGACTTAAGATTCGTGTTTGTTCATCGCTGGGACACTCAGATATCAATTTTGAAAGCAATCTGTTCAAAAACAGCAAATTTAAAATGGCGGCTGCTTTAATTAAATTTGACTTAGGATTCGTGTTTGGTCATCGCTGCGACACTCGGATATCGATTTTGAAAGGAATAAGTTCAAAAACAGCAAAGTTCAAAATGGTGGCTTCTTTAATTAAATTTGACACAAGATTCGTGTTAGATGATTGCTGGGACATTTAGATATCGATTTTGAATGCAATCGGTTTAAAAATAACAAAGTTCAAAATGGTGGCTGCTTTTAATAAATTTGACTTAAGATTTGGGTTTGTTTATCCCTGGGACACTCAGATATCGATTTTGAAAGGAATAGGTTCAAAAACAGCAAAGATCAGAATGGCGGCTGCTTTAATTAAATTTGACTCAAGATTCGTGTTCGGTGATTGCTTGGACATTTAGATATCGATTTTGAATGCAATCGGTTTAAAAATAACACAGTTCAAAATGGTGGCTGCTTTTAATTAATTTGGCTTAAGATTTGGGTTCGTTTATCGCTGGGACACTCAGATATCGATTTTGAATGCAATCGGTTTAAAAATAACAAAGTTCAAAATGGCGGCTGCTTTTGTTAAGAAATTGTGTTCGATCATCGCTATTTATGTTTCTCAGTCTCAGTCCGGAGTTGCGTGGACATGGATATGTCGGATATATTAATATTATGGAATGGGAAGGAATCGTGGCAGTCCTCCAGTCCCGGATATATATCCGAGGATATAGGTGTTTCCGGAGTTACTCATGCCTACTGGCAACGGCAACACTGTCTGTGATTGTTATTGTTATTGAACTTGCTGATATTGATTGTTGTCGGTTGTGTGACTTGTGTGTTTGACTTAGTTTTTTGAAAATGAGTATAATTTTTCAAAATAGTGATTGTTATTTAATAGATCACAGAGATTTTATTAGCGATGTGTACAAAAATGTATCTGTAAATGATATAGATACAGCTTCATTCACAATTTCTGCAAAATTATTTTCCATTATTGATAAAAAGGATGGAGGTAATAGGAAAAGAACTCATAATTCTGATGGTTTTCAGGAAGAAGTAAGTTTATTTACTGCTGAATTTTAATGGTCCTGGCCTACTACAATACAGCCAAGTTTGATTTAAAATCATGGGTCACCGTAAGACCCCTGATTTAGGGGCGGCAACGCGCAAGTGATACTTCTGGTGTTGCAAGCGTCCATAGGTTACGGTAACCACTTACCATCAGACGGGCCGTGTGCCTTTGTCACCTTAGCCATTTAAAAAAAATTACAAGAAAATACTTAAATACTTTAAAATAACACTGCATATGTTTGAATTGAAAATATACATATATATTCCTGATTTCAGAGTGTAACAGTAAATACTATATACAAACAACTACTTGAAGAACTACCTTTTACAAATAAAACCAACATCATTACAAAGTATAAGTTACTAAACACACCAGATGTACGAGATCTAGCCAAACGGTTGTTTGAGTCAACCATTCTTAAGCTTGAGGACTTAAATGGAGGCAATAACTCTGATGTTCCAGTTAAATGTATAGTTAAAGATAAAGAATTTTTAATACCGCCTCATTCAAGGTATGTTATGTATAAGTAAATACACAAAACTGTATTATATTATGAAATTTACATGAAACCTTACCTCTTTGGGCACATTGCGATCAAAGACCTGATCTACATCAGGTTCACATGGCCAAAAACAATCCAATTTCAGCTCTTTATATACCCGCTGCATGGTCAAGGTCACTTTTCATACAAAGAGACATAAGCATTGATCACCATGCTTACTCCAGGTGGACTGCTGATTTAATACTAGCTGTTGGCTGCAGCTCCGCTTGCTGTGCTGTGAATGTTGGTTATCGCATTTTTTATACAAGCTTGCATTACCTATTTCAATGCCAGCCATTTTTCCACAATAAAAAACCTATGTTGCCTGTGCCCTAAGGTCTATTCTATCTCTATACCAAATTTCATTAAAATCGGTTTAGTGGTTTACGTGTGAAAGCGTAACTTACAGACAGAGTTACTTTCGCATTTATAATATTAGTATTACATACCTAATACCTATATTGTATTTTTTTTAAATAACACTATTATAATGTTCTGTGCTTTTCAGGTTTTATTGTGGTAATATTACTGAACAATGCGAGAAGTTGAAGAGCAATAAGTTTGACATAGTTATTGCTGATCCTCCATGGTGGAATAAATATATAAGAAGACTCAAAAGTGCTAATAAAAATTTAAGGTAGTGTATTTCTCACAAGGAACTATTTGTACTACTTTAGTCTCAAGTAAGCCACTATCACCACATTGAGTGTTGAAGGTTTCATTCCCATCAGAAAATAAAGTAATGTGCTTTTAAAAATTGTGTGTAAATTCTACAAAACACAAAGCATATTCTTAGACATCTTTTCAAATTACTACCATCAGACAGACCATATTTCAACAATGTCATTGGCAAAAGTATAACAGATTTGCCTATAAAATAATTTACACCTTATTATCACTACGTTATGGTTTATTTTCCTTGCAGTTATTCAATGATGTACAATGAAGAAATAGCCTCAATACCAGTACAAGAACTTCTTGCAGAAAACTGTTTAGTTGCAGTGTGGTGTACAAACGCGCCGAGCAATGTTGCCGCTGTAAAGAAAATTATATTCCCTAAATGGGGGGTAGACTATGTAGCAACATGGTTTTGGTTGAAATTGACTGTGGATTTAAATCCATTATGTGATTTTGGCTCAGGGTGTAATAAGCAACCGTATGAAAGGGTGATAATAGGCAAAGTTGGAGATGTCAAAGATATACCAGATTGTCAGTTGATTGCTAGTGTACCTAGTGCGTTACACTCTCACAAACCACCACTGCTAGGTAAGTATATAAGTCAATACAATATACTTTTTATTTAAAGGTTCAGGTCACACAGCTTTGTTTCATGTGCTTTAATTATAGCATGTAGCTATATTTAACCAGAGGCTTCTAAAATGCAAATAAACATACTTAAATACACATTTTTGAAATTTATTAGTAAACATAATTTTTCTTTATTTCAGATATTTTATCGTCGTTTGTGAATGTGACAAATCCACAAACTCTTGAGTTATTTGCAAGATATCTACTTCCAAACACTACAAGCGTGGGATATGAACCTTTGAAATGGCAACACATGTCCTTATATGAAGATATTACATGATAAACTATTTTTTAGCTGAGCTATGACGTATTTTAGTTCTATATTACTTATTTTTACTCTCCTATCTTACGCTGAAACGTATATCAAGGCAGAGAAGCCTTACGAGTCCTTGAGTGACCGCAGTTCTGTTGAAGTACAACATACTTGACACTTACATCATCTAGCCTAAAAAAGTCCACTCACTGTACCTAAATGCGTCTTTATTTGTAAGGTAAAATATACATAATCACCACGCTGCAATAAGGTGTTTTTAAGTACGCAGGTAAGGCTTAATGTTCAGAAATCGACATTTCAATTAAAACACAGCCTCGTATTTAAGAGGAGCCTGACCCATTAGGATAGGATACTACTGTATTGTGTGCTAATTAAAAAAAAACAACTCATTATAAATAATGTACTTATTGTAATATGTTGATATAAATATGAATAATTATAAATGCATTAACTGTTCCCGTTTGTGATGACGCTGGTCTTTTTGTTCTTCTTCGGGTAGCCGTCCGGATTCATTGTTTGCCATCGCCAGAAGTCCGTGCCTGTTGTAGAAAAAAAAGTGAGTGTTTATTTTTGTGTCATAAAAAAGTTGGTTTACACCAGAATAGAGGTAGAATTTTTATTATATTGCAAATATAGAAAAAAAATCTAATAACTGTAGGTAAATATTTTTATGACTTATAAAAGTTTTATAGATGTCGTTTACCAACTTAGGCATAAAGTTTTTCGGGTGAAAGTATCTTTTTTATGTTTTGGTTTAAGTTAGTATTTGGACATTATACCTTTGACCGAGTGCCAAATTAGATAATTGCCATATATGCTCTGTCCAGAAGGCAAAAAAATTTAAAATAAACCTTTCAAAAATTCTTAAGTAAACATTTATAGTTTACAAATACCTACTCTACATTTTTGATACTTACACATCTCTTCAATAGTATATTTAGTGGTCCAGCCGAGCTCTTCCTTAGCCAGTGTCGCATCCGCCCACATAGCGGTAATGTCGCCAAGTCTTCGCGCAGTGTACTTCAACGGTATCTTAGTGCTGGTGACACGCTCGAACACGTCCACTAGTTCTTTTACTGATACCCCTCTACCAGTGCCTAGGTTGAACACCTGTAAGAATATATCAAAAATGTTTTTAGGACAACTGATTTGATTTCTATACGTAGTATATTGATGACTCAAAAGAACAGTAGATAGAAGAACTGTTATATGCACCCTGTTATACCCACCAACCCCTTTGCATACTTATAAAAAGTAAGTAATCATTGCGTTTACAGTTCTCTAAAGTTGCGTTATTTTCATTCTAATTCTAGCTTATAGACAGAACATATTTTTTAAATATAGCCCTGATTAAATGATAAAAATTGAGAACCATGAAATAAAGATAATAGATAATATAATATTCTACCACATTCACACAGCGCCATGTAGGCAATTATATTTGCTTGTGTTACGGGTACTAAACATCTAATATATACTACTTATATACTTTTTTTTTTGTAAATACATACATATTATAGATAAAACAGTCATGCTCATCACACAAAGATTTGTTCTGGGTGGGAATCGAACCCACGACCTCCGGCTTAGCAGTCGGGGTCACTAACCACTAGGCCAACATGCCAGTGGTTAGTATATGACACTAAATTGCGACTCATGACGCGTAAACCCTCAGCTCGCTTTTGTACTTAATTTCTATTTATTTATACATTTTCTTTGTATATATATCTTTGTGTGCAATAAATAAAATAAACAATTATTATATGGTCACCTTGAGTCTGCCGTGGTTACTACTGAGCAGGTTTAGTGCCGCTACGTGACCGCTCGCTAGGTCCATCACGTGGATGTAATCTCTTATACCTGCACAATCAGACTAAATTTATAAACTAGGTATGATTTATTTATCGATTTTTTTCGAAGGTTCTAGAATAACAACATAAACAAAAAATATTCAGTTTTAATTATTTTTACTGTGACCGAAATAATGTCAAAAGATAGCCAAAAGTCTCGTAGCTAAATAATGTAGATCAAAAGGTTTGTGATGTTAAGCGGACTTGTCGCGGTTAGTCCATGAATGGATTTTTACCAAGACATTAAGACCCTTCCGTGGCGTCAATGCTGTTCTTCGTGACTCTTTCTAAAGGGATACATAGAATTATTTTCTTGCCCCCTTTGTTATTGAGGATAATAAATATTCTTTTAAACTCCTGAGTATTATAGTCATGATTAAATTCCTTGTATAAATAATCCAATCGCTGTCTGTTAAACAGAGAATCAAAATTGCAGTCAGTTTTTTTTTATTACTCTACTACTAGATATATAGTCAGTGTATTATTATTAACCTACCAGTGCCATCAGGTGTATTATAATCGTTTCCAAACACGGTGAGCAGAGGCTTCTTGCCGAGGGCCACTTGCGCCATGAACGGCATCAGGTTAGTGAACTCCTTGGTCGGGTCTTCGCCGATTAGACCCGAGGGGTGCGCGCCCACGGGGTTGAAGTACCGCAGGGATATTATGTTCCATTTCTGTAAGTTAAATTATAGTATGTATTAATAAAATATAATTGGAAATAGAAATTTGACAACTATCTGACAGTACTATATTGACAAGGAAAACGTTTCACGTCTCGGACTTGATTTTTGACGATTTTTTGTACAAAGAAAGACACTGCGGCGAAACAGACAAGAAAAAACAGTGACTGCCCTCAGAATGCATGAAGGCGGTTATACCTACCTATCTAGTTATTGTTGACGATAATATGTTGCCTAAGTATCCGCTAGGCGCTAGTTGCATGGGTTAATAACAAAAGAACAGAAAATAATATTTACGTATTTGATTTGAAATAATTTTAACAATTCATTACGTATTTAACGTGTTTTCCAGTGGGGAATAGATAAATCCATAAATTATTATTCTCATCACTTTTTAAGTTGTAAATTTTTTGTCTAAAACTATCTAGGGAAAAAAAAACCAACGAAGAAGCCTCTAGATGTCATCATAGTCATTACTCATGAGTCTGCGAAATGCAAAATATATGTACGTACCTATTAAAAATAATAATTTATTTAAAATGGTAAAATTTTCCTACTCATATGTTACCATTTTGTAGGCACATGACACTCTCACGTTCATTGGCCTTGGCATTCATAATTTTGGGTGATCTGCCCGCCAGAACCGGTTCTGGTAACCTCGTTTGATTTCTCTTGGGTGTTATTAATGCGATTTAAAAAATCTTTATAAATTGGTACCTACCTCGTATTACAGAACTATATTGAAAGCTATACTCGTAGTTCTTTAAGTAGGTATAAAGGCGCTGAAGAATCTATACCTACGTAGGGGAAGGTTGTGATCAATGGACTATCTCTTCATCGGACCACCAAGGTAATTCCAAAACTGTGTAAGCTAGCAACACTAACTTCTTATTTTAAACGCGTCTACCGGTGACTCAGTTCAATCTTTCTCTTTCCTCACGGGTATTTCACTAATTATTGTAAGATAAATCATTATAAAACCCTGACTGCTAAACCGGATCGTGGGTTAGATTCCCACCCAGGGCAGATCTTTGTGTGATGAGCATGATCATTTGTTCTGTGTCTGCGTCTAACTGATCTAAGTATAATATATTATGTATGTTATTAGAAATATAAATTAAAGTATTATGATTATCAGTTTTTTAGTTGCGTACATTTTAATTATTCCTAGGTGCTCAATAAAGAGTATTATAATCTAAATTTAAAATTCCAGTATGTCCCCGAGAAAAAGAAAGTACTTTGCATGAAATGTATTATTAAATTAGTTCCTCGATTGGACCTTTAGAACAAATTTCTCGAAGTCCATTAATGGCAACCCGGTGGTTCAATGAAGGTGCTCGTAGTCCAAAGAAGACAACGGCTCAAGATTCAGGTTTCTTTGAATAAATCAAAATGTGTAAGGCCGAATAGATTGTGTGTTTAGTTATTTATTATAAAATAAAGTTCCAAAATAAAAATAATAAACGGCTTTAATTTTATCATTTATACTATTCGAGTTATGAGGTCGTAAACTTAAGTGGTCCATTCATAGCATCCTTCCCCAAACGTAAAGGTGGTGTAAGAAACACATACCTAACCATTTAGCTTCACTGAAAAAAGCGCAATAAAAATTTTCTCACCTCATCAGCCGCGCTGAGATCTTTGAGCATTTCTTCAATAAAGTACTTAGTTCTGCCGTAAACGTTGGTAATGTTGCCAGTAGGATGCGTCTCGTTGATCGGCAAGTTCTCAGGCTCCCCGTAGACCGTGCAAGATGACGAGAATACCATCTGGTAGCAGTTGTGCGAGCGCATTATCTGAAATTTAAATAATTCATTTAAAGAATTTTCGTTTTTCGATACAATGCTTTAATTTTCTTCAACGACTGTTTTTAGCCCTTGAATCAAATTCCAAATTGTAGCTCCTAGGTCATCTATACCTACACCTAGGGTGAGGTCATCCAAAACCGAATTTCTTGAATATCGCTTTCAAATTTTAACCAAGTGTATCTACCTAATTTAGGCAAAATATCTTAGCATCGCCTACCACTGTGACGTTCCATGTGAAGTTATTATAGTCAATAACAGGATTACCTACTTAGTTTTAATGGTTATATGATAAATACAAATTCTGAATGTTGTTACCTCTAATAAGTTGAGCATGCCAAGCAGATTGTTCTGGTAGTACAGGAGAGGCTGCTGCATGGATTCACCGACGGCCTTTAACGCTGCGAAGTGAATCACGCAGTCTATCTGGTGCTGTGAACACAGAATATCAATTTCTTTGAAATTATTGATTAATTAAAAAGAACAAGAAACACGCCTTAATCTTGAGGATATATCTGGCTTAATTCATATCTAGACTGCAGTCTGAACTAGGTTTAGGATTTTTTCAAAGAAAATTCCTAAATTATTGCTTTGACCCGGAAATTGGACGCAGAAGATCTTAGTAGTGCTACCGCAGCAAACCCGCAGACAGTAAGCAGTTGCCAAAAAATAATGAAAATAACTAAATTTCAAATTGCCTCAATAATATGACTCAACTAAGTGTATCCGTCGTAACCGTTATAGCCTTTATTGCGCTGTATTACACTCCAGCTAAACAGCCGAAATCCTGAAGCCACTCATAGCGGCTTCAGACCAGTCTAGCTTAAATTCGTTGAGATTTCTTAACGCGATGTGAAATTAATTTGAAAGATAAAAGTTGAGGTTTGATATCGCCGGTTAAAATTTGCAAATTAGAATGTTCATTTCATGCTGTTCGCCATAGAGAAATTCTACCGTCAACCCTTACGAGCTATAAATTTCGCCAAATTCTTACCTGATCAAATATATCATTGATTTGTGGCTTGTCCAATAGATCTGCTTTGTAAAACGTGATCTTCTTGCCAGTAATTTGTTCAGCTCTTTGCAGAGCTGGAGACCCTTCCTCGTCACCCACAGCGTTCGCGAAATTGTCTATAGCAACCACTTCATGTCCGGCTTCTAATAGGTCCACTACGCAATGACTGCCGATGTAGCCTGCGCCACCGGTCACCAGAATAGTCTTGAAACGCGGCATTTTGATTGAGTTTGCTTCTGATAATATAAAACTATGATAAGTAAATTAAAACAATAATAATAGCAATTAATATAAGAAGAATAGCAATTGTGAGCATGAATCAATCGCGTGAAACGTTACGTTGTCGTAAGTCGATTATTTTTAAAACACTCCAAGAAGTTTCTCAGTGCTTTGAAGAGCATGTCCAACCACCATTGGCACAAGTCAATCATATAGTCCTTGAATGGGTTACTGTCTAGGTACCAACGTCTTTATTTAATTAGGCTGTTATCGTAAATATTGCAGGTATTTGCATTGCAAGGTATTGTTTACTATTGCCGTGAATAGCGAAAACAGACTATGGAGGTACGTTAGTTACACGTATATGTGGTTTAAACTCTCGAAGCTCTGGAGCGAGACTATTATTTATTAAGTACACAAATACTTGATAGAATATCGTAACACAAACCTAGCGCCATATATTTTAAATATTTTTATACATACTAGGTTTATGTACCGTCATTTAGACCGCCCCTGGTGATTGATGCCTGAATTAGAGAGAGAGAAACGTCATGCAATACCAGCAGTGCAGTTCGGTGGCGGTATGATTCATTATAAGAATAAATAATAACATGGTACGTAAACTAATAACTTTAATAATCTATTGGTAATATTGTATCTGCAAGCACTAAATGTAGGTACAAAAACTTTTATGTTTAAAGTTCCTTTCATATATACTTAATTCTATAATAGCCGTAGTAAACCTTCAAAAAGGTAGCCAGGTATCTATGTAGACAAAGTACCTAATTTCGAGGTGACTCGTCATTTGCGAGCGTCAATGTCGCAAGACCTCCTTTGTTGTGCAAAATAAAACTAATTGCTTGGTTAGATTGTTAGGGCATATTTCTGAGATCTGCCGACAATAACTATTTTCTTTGTTTATGGTTTCTTACACTAAAGAGTAAAGACCACTTCTTTATCTGTCTGTCAAGACCCTTTTCCTCAGAAACCCGTAAAGGTCTCAAGCTCATCAGATGCGTTGTAATTTAAGACTAAAGTGTATGTAAAACTGCTATTTTTGATAGACATAAAACCTATAATATATTTCCCTTTGATCTTTAATCATATTTTGGTAAGAAGTAAGGTTTCACCACAGCCATAAGCGCTGTGAGAAAAATAACTTCTTAGAGGAAAATGAATAAATTTGAACTTATACGTAGGTGTACGTACCTACCTATTTGATTAGAATTGAAGAAAAATTGTTAAACACTTATTCGTTTTCGTAAGACGTTTGTCTGATTCATAATAGAAGAATCACACAAACGTCTTGCCTCAAGTCTTAATAAGCCCATGACACCGCGTAACGTTAAGTAACGGCAAGAGGCTTTTAAGTATTTGTTTATGTATATAATTTCGCGTGCAGATAATTGTTAATCCTTTTGGCAGTCGAGTTAGCCATGCAATTTCATAGCTTACCGAGGTTATCATCACATCGCATATGAAAATATTAAGATTATTTGATTACTACCGGTATTTGTAAATAGAGGTAGTTAATTGACCTTAGTTTAACTGCATCATGCGGCAGGTCACTTTGACAGCTAAACAAAATTAGACTGAAACGTGATTAAAATAAAGTTGAAGGACCCTCGGTTTAATGGCCTATTGTTCTAGACGCAGACAAGGATGGGTCATTTGTAGAGTACGTACTGAGGTGTTGCCAATATTAGTGCAGGGGATTAATATTAAGTAAGCAATCGTCAAGTGTGAATGAAGAGATGATGGTGTTGATGAACTTCATACGGTAGGAGGAATTTCACACGGTAGTAGATCCACGCTGATTTCAGCTTATATGGGCCGGATCGTCCGGGGAAGTACTACCCTCTCATAGAAGATCGACTTATGAGTAGTAGTATCCGTACTACTGCGTTTCGTTCAGTGTGTGAGAGCGCCGGAGGTCCAATTTCCACCATCAGGCGGGGTGGAGTCACTTTGGTAGGCTATAATATAAAAAAAAAAAAACAAAAGAATGTTCGGCATTCAAATGACGTTCTAAAGCCTCTGTTTAGAGACTCTTTTGCACGAGGTTGAATGCATTATTGTTTAGTCCTACCTACATAAATAAAAGACTACGAAAATTATGTTACATTGGTATTTTGCATTAGCGAATGTCAATGACGTTATTTTTAAGACCAAACTGTAGAGACCAACGATTGTTGGAACATCATTATCCGTACACTGCTAACGAATACCGTATGAATGCCGATGACGTTTAAAATATGACATCATTTGAAAAGAATCAGGTAGACTGTATCATCTTCATACATCATGCAAGTTAAAAGTCGTGATAAAATATTAAATACCAGGCGGTAATTATCAGAAACACTGATTCGATCTACTCAACGCTTCCACAATTATCATTTGATGAGCTAAGCGATTAGTTTTTAAAATTTTTATCACCGGATGAATTTAAAGATATTTTTTCCTACTGGCAAGTATCTATATATGCTTCCGGCTTATCGTCATCAATAGTAAAAGTAATCTTATGCTTACGTATCTACTTACCAATTAATAGTTTAATATAATAGTGAAGTACTCATCAATGTAAACACGAAACCTCTAAATTGCGTAGGTCGATAAACCTCAAATTTAGTAGTCAATGCGGGAGTGGATTATTTATTTATTATTTTATTTATTATTATTATTACGTATAACAGCAAAACATACATGTATTTGTAGTCCCCCAAAACCATGACAATGGTTTAACTGAGGGATCTAGTCTTTTATAAGTAGGTACTTAATAATATTACATATTGTCCCTGAAAGAGTAAGCAGAGTTGTACAAAAATGTATGTTAATCACTAAATTATTATGGGATTATAAACTATCTAAGTAATACTTTTTGAGTTTTTTCTTAAATTTATTTAAATCTATTTCTTCTCGAATATCCTGCGGCATACTATTCAGAAGGTAAGGCAGTCGTTTCTTTAAAGTTTTATCTCCATAGTAATTGTGAATTCTAGGTACTGTAAATATGCCGGAGGTCATCGAACGCGTATTAAATGCATTAGTGACGTACTTCAAGTCAAGCTCCCGATTGCCATGGTTATTTACTAGGAGTTGGTATTTATGTTTGAGTCTCACTGGTAGGATTTTACATATTTTGTATAATTTTGTGTAATCATTTTTATGTTGTTCTTTAACGTTTTTGTTAACAAGCAGTTTTATAAATCTAATTTGTATTGTTTCTAGTTTATCTATGTATGTTTTAAATGTAAGACCATAGCAATCAAGAGCATAACCGATAATTGAATCTACTAGTGACATATATATACATCTTAGTGTACTTATAGGAACCTTGAGACTTAAATGATAAAATTTGCCTAATATTATTCTAAGTTTATCACAGATATAATCTATATGTTGGAGCCAAGAAAATTTGTTATCAATTTTCATACCAAGATAATTTACACAGTTTTGTACTTCAATAGGTTTACAGTTACAATTTAATAATTTTCTATGATGGCATGAAAATTCGTGAGTGTACAAGGGTATAGGTTGTGCCGAGAGTTGTAGATAGGGAGAATTAATTACAAGTAATTTAGTTTTAACAGAGTTCAGTACAATGCCATTGTCGTGAGACCATTTGACAACTGAATCTATGTCTTGTTGTACTAAGCGACATGTTTTAACTACGTCAGTGCCGGCGCACAGCACGCACAGGTCGTCTGCGTACATATACGCAGTGCAGTGTTGCAGCACGTTGCACAGGCTGTTTACGTGCATGAGGTAACTTACCGGTGCGCACCCGGAGCCCTGCGGCACCCCGCAACGCACCTCAACCTTGTCACTATATGTGTCGCTCACCCTCACACGGTAAGAGCGCGCTGTGAGATAATCACGAAACCATGGGTTTATTGGTTTTCCCACACCGCACTCACCTAATGCGCATAGTAGGGTGTCATATTCTAAAGTATCAAAGGCTTTCTTATTATCGAAAAATATTAATATTACAAATTTCCTATCTTCTAAGTACTTATTAACTTCGTCTGTAAATTTTGCCAGCAACGTATTAGTACTTCTCCCTTTTAGGAAACCATGTTGACTATTATGTATGATGTTGTTTTTTTGTAAGTACTTATTTAATTGAATAACTATACTTTTTTCCATAATTTTATCAATACTTGACAGTATTGCTATTGGTCGGTAATTTGAAACATTTTTACGATCACCTTTTTTATAAATTGGACGAACTATTGTTTCTTTTAATTGCTGGGGAAATTTACAGTGTTGTACTGACAAATTAACAAGTTTGGCTATGATGGGACTAACCTTATCAACAATTAATTTTAAGTCGGACATGCGGATGAGATCGCAGCCTGGCGATTTGTTTTTATCCATATATTTTATAATACTTTTTGTATGTGTTGTAGTAACCGGCTGCCATCTCATACACATTGCCGCAGGAATTACATATGTTTCTCTATTTAATAATTTCTCTCCACATACGTGTTTAATGTCAGATGTTACGTTGAGCATTAATCTCAATTTATATAAGTATAGTACCTACTTATTACCTATTATTGAACATTTCTTGTCCTTCTTCAATAACCTTTTCAATAATCCTTCACCTAAACCCATAGTACCTACCTACATGACTGAGTCAGTACACTGTAAAGGGATGGAAGATCTTAGGAACATGCAAGCTTCCTCCTCATCACTCATGTCCTTGTCAATCTATCAATACAATCGTATTTCTTTTAACTTTTCACATCTCTTTATTTAGTATTATCATCGACCTTGATATTATTCGGCTTCTGTTCAAAAACACTATACAGATATTTCTAAAAGTACTTATACATATTTATGCGACTGCTTGAATGAGATAAATGAATTCTATACATATGTAACTTTTGTATTTAAAATAGTACATGTAGGGATAATATTCATATCGCAATATCGTTATAATTGAGGATACGTATCTGTTCCAAAGGAGATGGGCTTTGAGATAGTCACTAACGCGTGGCATGCATTTTTTTTTTTTTTATATTAGCCTACCAAAGTGACTCGTCTCTGCCTGATGGTAACCTATGAACATGGCTGTGTCATCTAAGCATTTCAGAAACAATGCTAAAGAAACACAACCAAGCCGTTGCCAATTGTTTAGAAAAAAGGTGATTACCTCAAGTAAAATTGAAACTCCAGTCTAGTCTTACACTCACTAAGCAAATCTCGTAGGTAGTTAAATAGTATAGAAACTTCTTCATGTCAATCCATACCCATACTAATATTATAAATGAAAAAGTAACTTTGTCTGTCTGTCTGTTACGCTTTCACGCCTAAACCACTGAACCGATTTTGATAAAATTTGGTATTGAAATAGATTAGACCTCTGGGAACAACATAGATTATCTTTCATCGCGAAAAAATGGCTTGAAGGTGTTGAAATATGGGATGAAAGTTTGTATGAAAAACCGTCAATGTAAACAGAGATAAAACCGACATTCATGCTGGCAGAGCTGCGGGCAACAGCTAGTACGTATTCTATGTATTTAGTATTTTGCCGGTCTATCCAGCCATTCTTGCTAAAACCACCAGGGATCTTACTTTGCAAGTATGTACGATACGGTACATTGCAAATTAAATATCAGTAAATACCCGTAGTACGCATTATAACATTTTACCATAACGGATGTAGTCGGAAATTACCTACATCACATAATGAATACCTAAAGATGATGGAATGTAAGGGTTTGGAATACCCCACGTTTAATGTTGTCCCGTCGAGCACTCGAGCGGTAATTGCTACCCATGATCGTAAGGAGCAGGAGCCTGGGTAATATACGACTATCTTTTTTTACAACATCCTGCCGCTTAATTGAGGTCATACACCCCGAAGTTGCAAGTTGCAAGCAATTTGTGCTTACTTTTACGCTTATACGACAACATCAATTTTACATAGTTATTTATGGTAAAATGTAAATTAATTATCAATGATGGATAATGAAGAAAAAGCTACCTTAGATTTAAATTAATTTCTTAAATCTCTTAAATCTCATACAATGTTCGAGTAGGGTAACCATAATTTCGATGTGATATGAGATAATATAATTTTTGAGATAACACGCAATCTAAACAATTCTGAGAGTAAAGCGATATGTCATTCTTCTGAGGTTAATATGTCGAATAAATTGATGTTCACACCGAAATCCTAGCAATTACAGATAATGAGATATCAGCGTGCAAAGTAGCGTTACGACTGCGCGGCCACGTACTTTCTGTTTTGGGCTGATTTCGTCAGTTTGACTTAACTGACATAGCATTTATTGGTTTTATTAGTTTCGACAAATTAAGACCTTTCTTGTAATAGTTTAATGTATAAAGTCTTAAGTTTAAAAGAAATAATTAACAATAAAGAATCAACAACGTTACGATTGCGCGGCCATGACTTTCAACCCTAAATATTTCGTAACATATTTATCTAGAGCTTCTAATTCGTTTTTTCGACAAACTCAGTCTTCAATATACAAAAAGAATTAGATCTCTAACCCAAGCAGTTGCTGAGATTTCCATGACCGCGCAATCGTACACGTTACGTTGGCGCGGTCAACTCAAAAACCTTTATAACTTCTTTATTTCTACTTCGACAAATTTTTTGTTTGTACCCTTCGATTTCGACAAATTCTGACAAAATATTGGGCAAAGTTTTTTCTGATTTGATAACTTGGCGGAGCAATCGTAACGCACACATTGTTGTGATTTCCATAGACGACGTTTCAAAGTTTCTTAATAAAAAAGATGTAAATAAGTCAGTAGGTAAAAGTAAGGTGCTTACCTAGATATCGAAAATAAATGAAGATGTCAGTAGATGTCACTCTATTTAATCACATCTACTATCAACGTTGATCAAATATCTAGGCAATGTGCTAAAAAGGGGGCAAAATGAAAATACCTACCTTGGTAAGTATATTACGGTAGATCTGGTTCCAACATAAATGGGCCGGGAAGTATCTACTACCGTCTCATAGAAAGAAGGTCAACGTAAGAGTAGTAGCAGGTTAGGTTCTGTAATCTGGTGGTAGTAGGTACTTAGTATCCATATTTTTATAAGGTAGTAGATGCACGCTGCGTTTCAACATGAAAAGGCCGGATCGACCGACAAAGTACTACCCTCTCATAGAAGATTGACGTAAGAAGAGTATGTATTATCCGTACTATTGCGGTTCGTTCAGTGAGTGAGTGCGCCAGATGCCCAATTTCCCCCCTTTCCTTTTTCCTTACTTCCCTCAATCCATTCACCTACCCCACTCCCTTCAGGGTAGGCAGCAGCTTCGCAGAGTCCCTAGCAATGCCAGAGACTAAATCGTTCATGAGCGACAGTTACCACTTAACTTTCACGTGGACTGTTTGCTCGTCTGCCACTGTCGGGAATAAGTGTATGAAAAGTGATGAATATAGAGGAGGCGAAAAAGATGTGCTTGGATCGAAGATATTGGCGTACCTACGTCTATAGCACGGTATAGTCCTTGCCTACCTCAATGGGAAACGGGTGTGATGTAAAAATACATTACCACACGTACCTACCTAAGCATGTAATCCATCTAAAAAAACGCCTATGTAAGCCATCTAATACTGGCTCTGTTTTTGAATACGCCATTTAAGTTTTTTATTGTTAAGTTTGACGAACACCGACAATATTGTTTTTTTTAATGTCATTTTCAGACAAGCCTTGATGTAAGTAACAAATAAACATAGGTACTTACTAGTGTTAGTAAAACATTATTTATTTATTCTAGTGTGGTGTGCTAAATGACTGAAGCTGAAAGCTATGTAATTCTACACTAAACTTAATACTAACATTGACAAAAATAAACAAGATAAAAAAGCTGTAATAAAGTGTCCTTCTAAGAAGCAAAAGGATGGACGTTCTAATGTGAATGAATAATGCAACACACATGGCGAGTAAAATGTTTCCGTCCGACGTGAATCACGATGTGTTTTTTATAAAACAACTGGACATAATTACCTATAACTAGCATTTAGCGAAGAATCTACAGCATCTGTGTAGGTAGGTACTTATTCAATGAAATGGCGTATGTAAATACGTTCAGGGAAAGGTGAGAGTCTGAACCGCAAATGTAGCAATTGCACAAAGTAAATGTATCTATGAGTACCTACGTGCACTAAAATATGTATAGGTATATCACGTCTAAAGTCCTAAGTAAGTGGCATTTAGTTTTGTTATTGACAATGAAATTCTTGCCGTTTCTCAATTTAGATTTTTTATAAGTACATATTTTTTTATTTTTCCGTCGTTTGGCTGAAGATTTTCGACAGGATTTTCCTTGAGACTTCACCCAATCGCCAATAAACAAAAGTAATATTTATGACTATAATATTAATAATACTAGCCATAGGTAAGTACAAACACGAATTGGAAGTGTACCTATTCATTGCTGTGAAAATAACTTCTTGAATACTTACTTTCATTTTTAAGTTCGTACCATCGGTTTTTACAGGTTTTTACTATTTAAGTATGGAGGCATACCTACATGGGCGCCTGCAGCACTGCAAAGTGGTGCGCTTGCACCCCCCTGACGAGAAAATTTTTAGTCTTTTAATTGAACTTCTGTAGGTTACAGTCCAAATTTTTTCAGTTGCACCTCCCTTTCCTGAATTAACAGATGTAAGTACCTTCCTGAAAATCAGATGCACTCCCTAAAAGTAATACTGGCGGCGCCCATGTGTAGGTACCTACATATATTACTTCGCTTATCATTACTATTCAATATAATACATCCCAAGTAACATTTTAAAGCAGCAGAATCTGGTTTAAGCATTTAAAATTCTAGTTTGAACCCTCATTTAGCGTATGTTGTACACAGCTTGTAGCAATTAAAATGCTAAGTGAAGAGCATTACAAAACAATGACATAAAACAGCGGTCGGTCATCGCCTTGGAATGTATGAGATTATGGTCTCTCGGCAAACATAAAATATAAGTTATTATTAACGATGGATATTTATTATTAACGATGGATATTGATAAAATACATTGGAACAATGTTACATACAGCCCATACAGGCATTTACCTAGGGAACCTACCTAACAGAACGGGTTATATAACCGGAGACCTGTTGCCATTTACCGAGCATAGTTTCATTTCTAGGCAGAAAAACCCAATATCACTGTAACCGACTAGGGGATCTGACTCAAGATGTAGGACCTCTGCATTGTAGGAATAAAAGTACCTACCTAGAATGTAGGAAGGTATTTACAGTGGCGAACTTCTTGTAAGCGCGATCTCTTCCAGTAAACCTTAGATTAGAATGAACGAGAGTAATATGATATAAAAATAGTTACATATTGTAATTAATTTAATTTCAATAAAAATACCGCGAATTGAAAGATAGCATCATGATATTGATATGATAAAATTTGGATAAAATAGTTGTTTACGGTAATTGACGCTGTAGAGTGTAGACAGAAAGAATCGCTGTGGATGACGATTGATAGAAAAGTGTGGAGAGATAGAAAGTACGTACGTTGTGTTAAATTGACCCAACTTGATTGAAAGATTACTCCGTTCTACTGGGTGGTACTTATATTACTGCTAGTGAATTTACAATGTCTACCTAAGTAGGTACTTACCTACATGGAAACGTCCTGTCAGAGATTTTGCCAAACATTTGTATCGCTCAGTTAGCACGGAATTTTAATTTTTGCTGGATTCATATACCTACATTGCTGTTTACATTAGACGGATAAGTCTTTATTAATGAACTCACAATATAATTGTGTAACATCTATTATATTGTTGGGCAAAAATATGAATGTATGTATAAATACAAATTTAAAATGTTTAAAAAGAAATTCCAACAAAGAAAGTAGCATTTATGTGATCTGTAAATAAATTAAAATTCAATAGGACAACATGAAATTTCTATTTGTTTTCTATTTCAAATAAGTATTTTTAAACCGAGAGACTACAAATTTAGCTATCGCATGCACCATTACATACAAAAGCCCGTCAAATAAACTATAACTGTTTTCACAAATTACCGTACTTTCTTAACCGTTAGAGAAATTGTTAGACATACCTTTATCTTGTTATCCCATTCACTGATTAATACACTAATTAAAGATACTCAAATTTAATGGCCAAAGTAAATATTATTATTATTTTATAATGTTCGGCCGGTTGAGGTTTGTGTTAACCGCACGCGCATTCGTTGACGACTCGACCCGGCGCACAGGCTATACTCGCTGTCTCGAATAAAATGTACTTGTGCGCGCGACTCTCCAACGTCACTGTTTGCCATGCTGTTTGCAACCTGCTCGATTGCAATCACACCGATTAATCGTTCCGAATACTTTGTCCGAATGATAGAATCGATTTATATAAATTGATAAAAACCTTTATAGTTTAATGTAATGTGGTTGTGGTTGTAATGTTGTAGTTGCCATGTAGAAAACAAAATATTAATAAAGCTGTTATTTTAGGTATGGTAACTACAATTAAGTAGGTAATTATTCTGTCATGCATAGGAAGAGTAAATACCGAGGTATTTATACAATAGAAGAAGAAGAAGAAGGACTCTGCCCTTTTGAGGAGTCATAGTTACAATCTTAGAGTTAAGCTAGTACAGTACACTGAGTACACAACAAGGTAACTGGCGAGTAGTGAATGCACTTATAGGTACTGATAGTTCGCCGTACATTCTTGGTACACTGTTTCTAAAATTGATTGTGTAATAGCCGCTTAATGGCACTGCTTGCAGAGTTTGATGTAGCATTCACCTGCCGCGACTGTCATTAAAACATTAATTTAAAAACTAAAACCCAACTCCGGCTTGAAGTAAATGTGCTCTGAAAAGTATGAAACAGGAAAATAATCTAGTGATGGTCTAAGGCCTTTATTTTAAGCCGAAGTGGTGGTTTCAAACATTTTTTTTATTATTTTAGAGTGTAACAAAGTTCATTACTAAAAAGTGTAAAGGAAAGACATCTCACATAGCTCGGTAGATGTTTAATAGTAAGTGTTATACAATAGTGAATATAGTTAATAATAAGTAATTTTATTGAGAAAATGCAAACAAAGTAGTGGGTAACACCAACACCGTCGTGAACTAAAACCTATCATTTAATACCCATCACGATGTATTTCAAAAACATTATTTTTAATCAATTGTACCTACTTTAAGCGATATGGAAGGAGCCATATTGCATTTGGGATGACGTAACTTATAGTCACCAGCGGGTAGGTATATTTATTCAAAATGTAAGCGGTACCTCGTCATTTATCAAATTGTGATGACTGGCTTAGAAGGAAAGATACGACGGAACAGATAAACATACATACATACATACATAGCCTGTTAAATTCATCCAAAACTCCGTTTGGCTTTAGGTACCGTAGTCGCCATAGTCGGGTAAAAGTGGACACGATCCAAAGTGCCATTTAGAAGGATTACTCGCATGGACTTATAATATCAAAAAGTGTGCTATTTGCGAAGAAGGTAGGTACTTACAATACGGAGTATGTACTAAAAAACAATCTGATAGTCTCCTCTGATTATTAACATAAATTATACAAATGTAACTAGCGCCATAGCGGCTATCTAAAACTACTGCGATTTCGATTTTGTGATGTGTTTGCCACTACACAAAATCGAAATGAATTGAAAAATTGATAGGTACCTAGGTACTTACATATTGTTATATTTTATAAACTGTTAAAGATGACAAGTTTTTTACTTAAGTATATTATAGAAAAATTCTCAAATGTTAATTTCTTTCTTATTTCGCTTTTTTATTTCGTGATATAAATTTTGATAAATAAGTATATGTAGACCAGTCATATTAAATCATCAGTTTTCATTCAGAATTTAATAAACCAGCTGACGCTACAATAAAAAAGAGGTTAGCACGACGTCTGTAACGGTGTTATTGAAGGCCATTGGCCAGCGACAGTGACCTCGTAACATCCTATTCCTACCTGTAGATATGCTAATATAACTTGACAAGCGAATACCGTAATTTATATAAAAACTTGTCCGCCCTATCTAAGTATATGGTGGCGAATCGGTAGCTAATACATTTTTTTTATACAACTTTGGTGGCAAACAAGCATACGGTCCACCTGATGGTAAGTGGCAACCGTAACCTATAGACATTTAGGCTGTATTTTTCAATTATTGCAGAAGTAACAATGCTTAGAAAACACAACCAAGTCGATGCCGACCACGGAGAAAGGGATAAGAAAGGAAAAGGGAACGGAAGAGGAGCGTATTGGGCTGCCGGCGCTCTCAGTCATCGAGCGAAACACATTAGCAAGAAAACTAATATTCTTACTTCGATCTTCTATGAGAGGGTAGTTCTTCCCCGGTCAATCCGGCCCATTCATGCTGAAACCAGCGTAGATTTACTACCGTGACATAATTAGGTACCTACATTATGTCCGTTATTGCAATGGCTTTTTAGTCTATACGGTTACCAATTCGCATAATTCGTGATAATATAATTGTTACAGGTGCCGCTTATGCGCGACGTTGTGAGTCTGAATTCGGACAAAAAGCAATGTGGTTTTTCCAAAATGTTTTAAACTTGGAAATTACCGACTCACGCGAAGGAAACCATCTTGAGGAATTCTTCCCTATATTTAACAAAAAAGATCGAAAGTCGAAGAGTTTTTATAAAAAAACCTACTTTAAAGATAAAAGATGTATTAAATTAAAAGTTTGTGAAACGGGTCTACTCGTGTTATAAAATTATTATAATGGTGCCATACTCTGCCTCTTTACCCGACGTTTCGGTCGAAGGTTTGGTTGAACAAATCGTGTGAGTTTAAAATATTTAGTATTAAAAGTTTACCTATATTTCTAAGTATAACTCAGAAAAGGCCCAACAAGTCTTATAACCAAGCTAAGTCTTTTACTGTAGGTTATTGCTCCGTACAATTTAAAAAGGCGTCAATGTCTGGGCGTCGACAGGACAGGTGACAGGTTTGTGGTGAAAATCCAGTAACATTGTTAGTACGCAACAATGTTACTGAATTCATATCATAATAAATTACTCCCTAATACATTTAAACATCCGTCTCTGAGGCATTCTTTCGCAACAAATCAAAGTTTATTCAAATATAAATATTTATCATCTTTATTCATTTAACAGATCCTACTTACCTAAATACTTTTAGTTTTAATTATACTTAGTAAAGTTTGCAGATATTCTTTTTATTACAGCGCATCAGCATGGCTAAAAATAAATAAACATTTCTTACTTAGTAAAAAACGCTAACTGTAGTAAATTATGTGGTCTAAAAATGTTAACGTTACTTAGTTTTTATAATTTTCATTTTAAGCGTCCTTGACCTCTTAATAACTTTGCTGGAGTCATTGACCTTAAATTTTTATATATAACTGTGTTTTGAGGTCAATTCAGACGCTGTGTTTTTAGAATTCCGTATCTCAAAGGAACACAGCAAAGTAATCCTATAATTCGTCTTCCGCCTGTCTATCTGCCAAGAGACCCTTTTTTTCAGAAACGCGTGAGCATAATGAAAAATATCGCTATTTTGCCACTTAGAAAGCTTTGTTTATCATTATTATCTGTCTCAAGAAGTCCACAGGGACACTACAAACTACAAACATATTTTGCTTTTAATAATCCACCACACAGAAATTTACTGCTATCATTAAAACCCTTCCTTGTACAGTATCGTGCAAAAGTGTTAACGTTTTTTTTTATCTTGGTAGAGCGTTTATTATTTATAGAGAATTAATGATGTAATAATGACATGTCAGTAAAGTGATAAGTAACCTGTTATTATTTTGACGTCAGGCGTGTTTTAATTAGTGTGGTTGCATGTTTACCGTACTTGACTTTATGTAAATAAAATTAAATGTAATAATTTCAACTGCTACAGTACAAGTTCTTTGTCGTTGTGAAACGTTCCCTGTTCATTCCTACAGACTAGGTAAGTAAAGCGATTCTGAGGGAGGGGATACGAGGGTACACGATTTCGGAGGGACTCAAATAACTGGAGGGACTTAAATATCTGTGCGTCATGCTCGTGAACGGGTGCTACCTGGGATGACTGGTCAATCTTGGCACGGCATACATTTTATACTTAATTCAGTATTATCTTGTAGCTCAATATGACTGGGAAATGCATTTACTTTTTTTAATTTTAATAAAATACATAGTCTAACTACCATACCTACTAGATGAAACTAAATAATTGAAATCCTCTATTTTCGTTTCTTTTCTTTTTTTAAAAATGTTATAAAATAATTAGTTGTTTTGTAATAATTACTTTATATGGTTCTTTGGTTGCGTTGATGTGTTAAAATTGTTAATTCATACAAAAAAATTGTAATTATCTGGCGATTGAAAAGAGTGGGGTGAGTTTCTTGCCAGTTCTTCTCACAGCTCTACCTCGTCAGCGAACTGGCTGTAGGTTAATTAGCTGACTTCATGTAATTTGACTTTTCATAAGTATCATTCTTTATGATCAAAATGAAATAAATACTTTGAATTTGAATTTGAATTTAACATTACCAGCCCTTTCGTCCTTTGAGTAACTTCGAATCTTCTAACAAAACGCATAGTTAGCAGCTACGCCATTTTACTAAGTACTTTGAAATCTTTAAGTTTACCAAAACTGCCAGTATTACGAATACTTTGATAATATCTAGGTTAACAAGATATTATCAATTTATCATCGATATACCTAACATTATAACTATCAGTAATTTTTATTAAAAGCAAATATTAGTAATAGGGGTTATGATAAAGATAACAAAATAAACAATGAAAAGATAGCATAAGTAGGTGTTATATCTAGTAGCTACTACCTATTTTATTTCGTCAAATAAAATCGTAAATTTTAAATTATTTAGTTAATCTTAGTTATATTTGAAGAATAATTATGTTCTGCTAACATGCTAGAATTAGGTAAAAGCTGTATAAAAGTAAGTAGATAACTATGCATAATACTTACCTAAAGTTATTTAAGTAAGTACTATAAAAATAACGCAACTAAGAACTCAAATGTATTATTTGCATATAAATAGAACTGTAAACGCAATGGTTAGATACTTACTGCGTTCACCTAATTCTAGAATTTCGTAGCATGTTAGCAGAACTTAATTTTAAAGTATAATAAAGATAAAATGGTAACAATTCAAAACCACGAATTAAGACACTAAATTGCGACGTTGCCACTCATAAGGCGTAAAGCCTCTTTATAACGTCGCTTCATCTATTGAGACAATTCATCATTATCTGATGATAATAATAACGGGCTCTTGCGAATCATCGTACCCATTATCCTACTGCAGGGAAAGGCCTCTTTACATGTAGAGAAGGCATATTGACTGGCCTGTTGGTCTAGTGGTTAGTGACCCATACTGCTAAGCCGGAGGTCGTGGGTTCGATTCTCACCCAGGACAAACCTTTGTGTGATGAGCATGATTGTTTGTTCTGTGTCTGGGTGTAATTTATCTATAATATGTATGTATTTACAAAAAAAAAAAAAAAAGTATATAAGTAGTATATCAGTTGTTTATAGTACCCATAACACAAGCAAATATAATTGCTTAATTTGGGGCTAAATGGCGCTGTGTGCATGTGGTAGAATATTATTATTATATTATTATTATATATATAAGCATTGATCTCTACTATCTACTACGCTTGTAAAAACATCGTGATGAAACCTGACGTCTGAAATCGCCAATCCGCCTTTAAACAAATATTTACGACAAATACTTGTCTAACACCATTTGGTAAAGATTTGTCAGCTAATTTATTTACAGCATAGGGTAAATGGGGGTGAATTGTTAGTGTGGCTCGTTGGTCTAAAGGTATGATTCTCGCTTCGGGTGCAAGAGGTCCCGGGTTCAAATCAAGCCCGTTACGTATTTATAAATATTGGGTTATAATTGACATCAAGTTTTTTTAATGTTTTTAGTATTTATCGTTTGATAAATGACTTACAATATTAGACTTTACGGACAACTCCAAAAATTGTCTTAGTAGATACAAAAATGTCGGTAATGATGATCAATAATCACAAACACAATAAGTCTTCCGAGCTATGGAGCGACCGTTATTTTTAACCGCAGTTGTACCACACGACATGTGGTATTTATAAATAGATATATCTCTAGATAAACGAGTAGGTAAAATTATTGTACTTATCTATGTTCTGTTGGGGTAATTGTATCTCTTAAACCAAATTTCTCTTGTTTTAAATTTTATTCATTTATTTAGGTTTATTGCAATTTTACCTTAGTATCTACCTATCAATCGTCGGTAGATAAAAGAGAAGAACCATGAATTGAACAGACAAAAATGTAAGGAGAATCTCGAAAAACGAATAGCCACTTTTCGAACAATTTTAATAGTTATAAAACTTTTTGCTTGTAAGAATAATTTTAAAATTCAATTGTTATAATTAACATACCTACTTCTGTTACAATAAAGTGCACCTCTATCGTATTTAGGTAAATATATTTTTTGTAAAATTAAATCCACTCTACTTGATGGTTTAGGAATCAGTCACTCGTACTTGTTAGTTAGTTTTCGCTTTGATTAGTGCGAGTGCGAGCGCGAGGCGTGGCAACTCGTAAAAAATAGAGCATGCTTCTGTTCTATCTACTGCGCTGATTAGGTACTAATCACTCGTACTAATCAATTGCTGTCCACGCGTATTTTGTTCTAAACACTACGCACCTGCACTAATTAAAATGGAAACTATGCTTAAAAGGCTAGTTTCCACTTTGATTAGTGCGACACAGAGCGGACAGAGGATTGATTAATGCGAGTGATTATAATCAGCTTCGTAAAGGATATAGAAGCATGTTCTATATTTTGCGAGTAGCCACGCCCTGCGCGCCCTACCTTCCTCTACATTCACAGCGTGCCTGTAGTAATCAAGTACCTACCTATGGACATGTTTGTTTAGTAGTTAGTGTTAGCGCGTTACAGGGACGCTCGCTTGTTTTGAATAAACAGAATTGGACACTACTCGCACCACACATACTAATTACTAATTATCTGCACTCGCACTAATCAAAGTGGAAACTAGCCTTTAATGTAAAACTAGGTACTTAAATAAAGAAAATTCATATTAAATAAAAAACAATTTATTGCTTCCTTTAGCATAGGTAACAGATTATCTTTGAACAGAAAGAACGTCACATTAAAATAATATTATGTCAAAAAAGTTGTCGCGAAAAATGTGAGCCTTGTCGCTAGCACCCTGCGACTCGGTCAGACTTTTCAAATTTATTAAAAATACATTCTATATATGTAATTCAAAACATATATTAAAATTGTAATATTTATGTACCTACGAATAAAATGAGCTTCTCCGCTTGCACCCATGCGAATCAGTCAGATTATTCATTCCATTTTCATAAAATTATATTTGTCCACATTAACAATGGACATAGTCCTGTCTTTATTTTTATGTAAAGGAAGTCGGCTTAGTCGGTTTTCGTTTCGATTAAAAATTAAAATATAAAAATAAAATTACAATGCTCGATGGTTTTTTAATTTTTCACTCAGGAAACACTGGTATACTGTATGGTTCGTATGAACACTGCTGGTCAGATATTAATATGCCTAATATTAAAATAATTATTATCACGTTAATATTAATGGCAAGATACAGTATAGTTGATATTGTAATAGTGCAAAAATAATTATCACATTTTTAGCATCTAGGAACTGTGTAACTAAAATATCAAATAAACCCCAATAAAATAAGGAAAACTCATGGGTATCATGCATTTCTTAACTAAGTAAAATACTATAACGACTAGTAGATCTTAAAACTAATGAAATCAAAACTTTGGTCGTTGTGCCATTTTTTTAAGATTTAAGGGTTTTTCTATTTTTTTGATTTTTTGTTTTTTTATCCATTGTCTTCATTATAGCCGTCGCATTTTGAATTGTCGGTGTCAGTTGATTACGTAGCATACATGTAGTTTATAAAACGCGACCTGGAAAATAGAGACAACGTCTTTTAAATACATTTAATTATAGAATTAAAAATAGCAAGATTTCTTTACGCAACTTACTATTATGGTTTATAGTTACTAAGCACATAAGTTTAAATAATTATTTTCTAAGCATAGAACTGTCGTTAGAATTTTAAGATGGTATAATGGCATGAAACATTTATAAAAGCAGCTTTACTGACTGCAAGGTTACAGATCCAAAAGCGCTCTCTGGAAACTAATTTCAGTCTGATAATAGAAATGTGAACCTAGGTAAGTACCAGAATTTTTAATCAAGTTAAAGCACTTAGTAAATTTGTGTGTATTTGCATACCTATTATTATGTCTAATTAGTTTTCTTAGTGTCTTTAGTCTCCTCCTTAGGCTGTCCTTTGCCGAGCAGCTTGGCGAGCGAGTCCCAGATACCACCCATGAATAGTGCGCAGAACAGGTTCTCGAAAGGCACAAACGGATCGTGGATGCCCAACAATATTGATGATAACTGTAACAAAAAGTTTATTTATTTAATTTCCGAAAGCTAACAGACAAATCACGTTACACATTGTATAATAAAATGTGTAACTATTTTGTAACTTTCAAATCTGCGTAATATAGGTAAAAATCCTAAAATAGGTATGTCGTAAATGAAAATTCAAAACATTAACTCCCTATTTTAGATGATATTTTGACTTTGAGTAAGACAGACTGCTGTCCGTACATTTATGGGTAGGTACTCTCTGTAATTAATGCGTTCATAGAGGTCAACCCACAGTGTTATGATTAACTGTTCTCTCTATTAATCGACTAAACGCAGTTTGAAAGCCAAGGAATATTGAAGGCGGTCTATGTCCAGCTGCAGCAGTGGACGGTCAATCGGTTTATATGATGATGATTTTATTTTTACCAACACAGTCTTACCTTGAAGTATACGAAGAATATAACGATGCCGAAGTAGACTAAGGCATGAGGGGCAGATATGAGATCAGTCTTCTTGTCCAGCACGAAGATAATAGATGCCACGAGAGACGCTTTCGTGTAGCTGAAATTAGAATAAAAAAATATTTATACTATAATATTATACTATAATTATACTATATAATTACCTACCTATAAGAAACTAGGGAAGTACCTACCTATATAGTTTTCTTCAAGAGGTGGGTAGGTAGGTACTGTCAATTCTTATTAACTTCATGATTATTGCAATTTTATCTGCCTGCCCTTATTTATGAAACGGGCTACCTATATAATACTAGCCGTAACGTTTGATTGTTTTTGTGTTTTTCTATCATAGTTACACGAAAATGTCTACAATTTTCCTGTCGGCTGAAATATGTCATCTATTATAATAGCTGGAGATAGCATATCACATGCTCTACCTCAGGCCTTACAAGAGAAATTTGCACTCGCTGATATTGAGTCGACTTGATGCGGTGTTTGTGTCAGCGAGTGCTCTAAACCAAGGTTTCATCGCAAGAATTTTGACCCTTCACTACATGTTTCCGTAATGAGGTTGTTTCTCAGATAACATTTTCCAGTTCTGGGTGATCAACTTTAAAAATAGCTTTCTCAAAAAACATTAGTTAGTAGGTTAGTCTATATTGGTCGTTTTAAGACAAAAGCATAATACTTTGTTTTATGTAAGGAATATTAATTTTAAAGAGGCGTAAGTATACTTACAAGCTAGGCTGCATGGTCTCCATGGCGGTGGGCGTCCAGGCTCCGCGGATGAGTCGTTCAACCAACTTGGTGAAACCGGCTCCGTTACCCTTAAGGGTACCTACAACCACATCATATTATTTTAGTAATCATAAAAACGGATCGTAGAGAAATCTGGGCAGCTATTGCAACAAAAAAATGAACTTGAGGTTGACGCAATTTCAATCAAAGATTGCGTTCGGTATCTACATTGGAGACTGTAGCTAGAGCTAAACGACGCACGGTTCTAAAAGTCATAGAAATACGTTGTAATTATTAGCTAGTTTTACTTTTACAATTTTTTATTTAGGTATGTCGTTACGATTGATTGCGTCTTCGTCAGTCTTCGTGAACAAATTATAGGTAAACACGACTAAAAATAGTTGCAAAATTGAACTAGTGTAGACACTACGTCACACCTAAATGTTTTTCCTACCTATTTGTTTGCTTTTCTAGTTAGTAGTTATAATTTACAACAATTTAGATAAAATACACTAAAGAAATGAACCCGAAGTAAATTGGCTTAAAATAACATACACATTTAATCACCGATAGACGACATTAGCTCTTATATCGTTTTATCAAATTGTTACTAGATGTCGCTACCCAATGCTGCAGTACGAGTATTTTTAAGTAAAATATACAAAACACCGATAACCTAATTTGTAGATGCTTATCAGTTTAATTTATCAACATTTACAGAACTTATCCCAAGGTACATAACAATCGCTATCACCGAATCTACAATGTTTGCCATCATCGACGACACAATCTAAAAAAACAATACCTACAAATGTTCAAAGTCCATGTAAATTTTTTTGTACTACATATGTAAATAGGAGCAGAGTAACGTTGCGGGGTTCAAGAGAGTAGGGTTAGCAGTCGCCAGGACTTAATACTTAATAGTAGTTAGAGCTCTACTTGCACCTAATTATATCCTAAGTATGGTGTGTTTACTTACCGACTATGATCATTATGACGTAAGCATTAGGGTACAGTTTGGCGGCATGGCTGACACCATCGTACACTTTTTTAGCGCGGTATATCTCTTTCATTGCAGACGCTACCACTTTGACAGGAAGGAATTTTGCCACCTTATAACCAACGTCGAAGGGCGTATAGAATACTAAATACCTGCGAAAGTAGAAATGGGTTGTAAAAAAGGCTGTCTAAAGGGGAGAGTCGATTTTCTTCCAGTCAAGTAAACGCTTTCAATACTAGAGCATCTCAGTGCTTGCCATACGTGTACTTAACCAAGATCTTGCTGTGTCTCTATGAGCATATTAAACTGTAGCTCTATCTTGATGGTTAATTTAGCTATTAGTGTGCCTATTTATGTCAGTATCAACTTCGCACGTTCGCCACTTCCAAAAGTGGGATGGGTCCTCCAGGCAATACACTAATGATTAAATAACAGTCGCTCCAAGAAGGGCCGTATAGTTCTATCATAGTGTTACTTAACCTAAGTTTGATATAAAATCCGTATTATTAAAACAATATAAGTAGGTACTTTTTTACTTTACAACAAATGAGTGCATTACTGTTCTGGTTGAGATGCTTCCATATAGTACAAACTTTAGTATCAATGATGCTAAGTTTTGCCTTTCATTCTGCCTTTCATTGCATTTTAAACGTTCTTAGCCCTATAATGAATAAGTTATTTATTAAGTTTTCTGTGAAGCTATAATAACTCGTTGCTTATGTTAAATTTAGCACAGTTATGAACTCGTGATGACCAAATTCCGTGGCTGTCATGATGCAGTAAAACCTATACAATCGGTTTATGCATCTAAATACAGCTTTGTTGAGCGTGTCATCAAGTTCATAGGTAGGTACTTTGTTTGCAATGTCTATGAAGTTTTTATAATCTCTTCACATATCGCTTACAATCTAGTATTGCACACATTGATATCTCGAATATTTGCAACTATCAACACATTGCGGACGATACAAAAAATATTAGGTTTTTTGTCATTCAAATATTTACTTAGTTTATTTCACTAACGCGGTATTGCGATTTAAAGAGATAAAAATAAAGCCAATTACGACATGGTTTTAGCCTCAGTAGCAGTGGCGTGTATTGATTTTGAAGCAAATTTGCAAAATTCTATTTACAAAAGACTTATACACAAATACTTTCATCTATTTGAAAGCCCTTTTACTATATATCAGATAAAATGTGCTGTTGATTTTGGGGATTCGGACTATAATTTATCAATTGGTACCCAAATTGCCGAATTGCGTTGTTACATAGATAAGGTTATAGGTAATATACGCTGCTAAATTACCTACAACTAATAAAAATAAATAATCTACCTAAGTTAGCCATTTTTTAACCTCTAAAAAATATAAAGAATCATTAATCTTACCAACAAATAGTTCCGATGACGAGTTGCGGTGTGTTTTTAAGTGGCGCTAGCATCGGCTCTCCAAGCAGCCCATTGACCACCATGCCGCCCGCGAAGATCACCAGCATAGTGGACAGCCAGCATGACAGCGGATGTTTTCTGGAGAAAGTCTGGGCGCCTGTACATAACAGCAATCGTATTAGTTAGGTATTTAGTTCTAATTTACTTCGTGGTGACATCATTAAAACAATGTTTTTTTAAAGTGATTAGCACCAATGTAAAATAAGGATTCTATTTAATTTATTTTTGAAAGATTGTTAAATTTATTTTTTATTAAACACTAAAGAAATCGCAACAATTAATTAAATATGTTTGTGTAAATAAAATAAAGACAATTTTTTGTGAATAAAATTTACTCAAGATTTAGTACCTATGTACCTACCTACTTAATACACGCCAAAGGGCACGTCGTGTGGAAACGATATTAAAATCTAGGTATTGTTTTTTGTGCACGGTCTACACGTCCCCGTCGAGCTATGCAGAACATAATAATATTGATTGTTTTATTATAAACTTGGCTAAACTGCCATAACAAAAACATCGTTTTCCTGTTTTGAAAATTATCAGTACATTTGTATTGTAGGACTAGCTGCCCCCTGCGGCTTCGTCCGCATGGAAATTGGTATTGGTTTTAGTAACCAGAGCGATTATTGGTATAAAAAGTAGCCTATGTTTGTTGCCGCTACCGAATCTATCTACAAACTAATTTTCATCGAAATCGATTTAGCCGTTTAGGCGCTGAGTGGTAACGAACACACAAAGACACACAAACTTTCGCATTTATAATATTAGTAGGATTGTTCCTGGTTTTAGCTTTCCCTTCACACCTACATTTTATTAAGTTACTGACTTTATTGTTGTCAGCCTTATCAAATGACGATTTTCGGTTTTGCTAATTGATTAGGTAGAATTTATATATCTATATTGTTTTACCTGAAATTCTAAAGCATCACTGTCCCATACTATTATTTCTTGTAGAGAAGACAAAGCATCCATAAGTAATAGAAAAGAGTCGGACTATTTATAAACTAACGCATGTGTTCTGTGTGACTCAGCTTGAAACTATTTTGGTATTAAATATTTTCTTTTTTATTTAATCCTATAGCTAGTAACCGTCCGTCTTATGGATATCGACAGTCTCAGGCATGGGCGTAGGAACTTAACGAATTCTAAGGTAGAGACGAGGTCAAATAATATGAGAGAAACGGAACAAGGGTTTCTGCAGATGAAAGAGCTTTAGACGAAATTTGAAAATTTCGAGGTAAACATGATTCAAGTTTAGACAGTATGTCCTAATAACTATACACAGACATTAGATATCTGAGAAGGCCGAAACCAGCTTGTCGCAGCCCCTATATACTCTTATGTAGGTACTAGGTAGATACATAAAAATAAAATAAAATATAGAATGTAGGTACTTGCATTCAAAATAATAGCCGATTCTGAGATATCGCGTCAAAATTTAGTTCTCAGAGTAAATACCAAGGGCGCTGTTTATTATACGTGTAACCCTGGGTGGGTTATACTTGCAAGCAGCTGACGATTACTTTTAGTCTAAAATTATCTAAATAAACATCTTAATAATGTTTCGTACGGTATGAAATTCCTTAAAAAAAATTTACCGACTTTCACTTACTTTTGACTCCATATTACGATTTTCATTCGGTATGAAATTACTTGTTCAAATACAACGTTGCCTTGTCCCCTACTATATTAATTTGTGACGAATAAATCTAACCAAGTAACTAATTTAGAGGTAGTAGTTACCTACAATAAAATCAAGACAGTTATTTTTAGAACGAAAGAAACGTTGTAAGAGTCAAAATAATTGCTCTACTGAATTACACATTTTGATATCTTCCTGTTTTTCATATTGAAGAATTCATAATAATAGGTATATCGAACAATTGTATAAATTTTAATAAGTAAAGTTATTGTCCCACGGTTTACGAAATTGACGAAATAAATGCAAAACGAATCATAAATATCAAAATAATATTTCTTTTAATAAGCGCAACTATGACGATTAGCAAGCTCGATTTAACAAATTAATAAGGGATAAAGTAAATTAAAGTAATGTTTCTTTCCCGCTAAAATCATGACAGACACAAGCGAATCTATGGTCTCCGTTGGCATTAGGCCAAGAACCGACCGGTATCAACGCGGCATTTTATTTTAACCTAGTAAATCGATTAACATCATTAGTAGAACATGGTTTACTTTTAATTAGATTATATCCTAATTAAAAATAATAAATCAAATTAATCAGACCAGTAGGTACTTTAATGATAATAATGATAGAACGACATTAACTAAATTGTAGGTTTATCGATTGGAAACAAATAGCGATGTCAACAAGGACCGTTCTATACAACAGAGTGAGGTTTAAAAAAAGAACAAATTAAAATTACGCGGGTCAATGAATCTAAAGAAAGGGACATGGATAATCGAATCATAGCTCTACCTACATCAATGGAAGAGTGGGGCTAATTAGTTATACGCCTCCCTGGCTCTCACTTTAGGTCGTGTTTGATATGTTGTTACTGTTGTTAGTAGGTAGTCTAAGTATGTTTACGTACTTATAGAGGTATTGGCAACACCTAGGGTTAGAATTATTTTTTAAATATGTCACAGATTAGGGACTATTTAAGTAAAACTAATTTAATCTCGTACCTACCTATTTACTATATCTATCTTTATTCAATCGTTCTGAATTTTCTGAAAATAAATATTTTCAGCGCATAGCTACAATGGCAAAGCGATATAACTGAATACCTCTGTCTATTATAAGTGCCAGTGTGCAAGGTAGGCTTTACTTTCCGCAGCACGGTTTCATCCGCGTTTAATTACATCTATTGTTACTGCTCTGATCCCGTCGCCAGTAGCGTGATGTGTTACATAGCCTTCCTCAAGTAACACAAATAGGTAGAATCATTTAAATCCGTAGATTAGTTACAGCACATTTCTGTAAAATAGGTTAAAGCTCGTAATTTGTGTTTTGTTTTGCTGATAGAGTTTGAAACCAAAAATACTTTTTCCAATAGGTACGGTATGTAATTTCTAAGTTTACCATTCATGAACATAGCTGACTTACTGTGAAAAAAAACATCGCGACAAAAATTTTGACTAACCCGTCTTGAGCAGGCGTATATTCTATTTATTGACTAATAGATACGCCTGCTCAAGGCGGATATAATGCGTTATCTCTCCAATTTACCCTTTTTCTTTCTGTATCCTCACCCCCTTATTCGGTTCACCTACCCCACTCCCTTCACGATTGTCAGTGCTTCGCAGCATCCCTGGCATTGCAGAAGTAATTCTAGACTCTGAGTCGTCCATGAGCGACAGTTACCACTTACCACCACGTGGGCTGTTTGCTCGACTGCCACTGTCAGCAATAAAAAAGAAAGGTCTTTACTTTGCAGTGGGCTGGTTCTGTTATATGTAAGTATTATAATTAATTTGTGTTTGTTAATTTTACTCAAATGTCTGTAAGAGCATGCAAACAAAATTATTACGTAGTATGTTTCTTATTACGAAAGAAGTCTTTAAAAACAAGTATTTTCTGCCGCTGCACTATTGAACGGAATTGCAAGTTGTTAATGCTAAGATAACTAACTACCTCTACCTATATCTACACCAAAGATAATGAGATTTTTAATGAAGTCTTGAACGATCTGTATTGTAACTTACTAAGTACCTACCCAGTTAATTAAATAGCATAATCGTTTGACAAAGCGTAATTGCTAATTAGTACTTACTTTATCCCTATCATTTATTATCATTTCATATGACTACTAAGATGACAAACAAGCATGGGCTTTATGCTTGTTTGCCTGATGTTAAATAAGCAATTACCTACCGTAGCCGATATGGACGCTTGCAACACCAGGGGTATCATAGCGTGTTGCCGACCCTGTTAAAAACCTTTGATCTCCTTTCTTGAAGAACTTCATGTCGTAGGCTCTCGGGAAAATCTATAACGTAGGTATAAACATTTCTGCCTATATACCTACCTACTTTATATAAACTTTATATATGGTTACAACGTTTTAATAAATATGATTACTCAACTGGAAAGCCATTCAACGGACGTAAGTTGTATAACATAAAAAGTTCGAATGAATCAAATTGAATGACGTGAACCTCTACGGGAACTAATTGGTAATTTCGCAATACGCTAACATGGCTCGTTGGTCTAGGGGTATGATTCTCGCTTCGGGTGCGAGAGGTCCCGGGTTCAAATCCCGGACGAGCCCAGTGTGAACACTTTTTGGATTGCAAATAAGCTTTATGTTTTGTTGATTAAAGAGCTCGAACAAACATTTTTGTAACAAACAACAATAATTCACAAATTTATTATAGCGCCATCTATGTTAACAGAAAAGGCGTTTCTACATATCATAGAGTTTAGTAAATAGGTTGATATACTTTTTAGCTAAAACCTAACCTTAGGATTTGTCATTCTGATAAAATAAATTCGAATTACATGAGTAGGTTCCAGTAAAAAAAATACTTATATTTGCGTTACCTATCAGTCACGATTAGATAAAAGGTTATTTGTGGATTTACTTTGTCGCATGGACAAATCCAAAAAATGTTACTATTTAGTGATTGATATTGTTTTTAAGGAAATATACCAGGTAATAAATTATGTTGAATAAATACCTATTTTGCCCTTTTTATTCATAGGTATGTAAGTAGGTAAGTCTACAAGATTTCGTTCAGATTACATTTGCTGTTATTAGAACAGTCTAATGGTGCTGCGGGAACGGTCTATTTTTAAACACCTATATAGTGTCTTTTATTTTAGTACATTTCAAACATATTACAATTTAACAATAAAAGCGCACAGTTTCCGGCAATGCGGTCAATTACCTACAATTTGTTTTCGCGCGTTTCATTTAAAAATAAATAATTATATTACCACTTACCAGCACCTAAATCCTCTCTGACTGCAAGAGCGCATAGTAGAGAATGTGCTATATCAAAGTACGGGTACATTTTGAGTTTTATGACCTGGTTAGCCAGGTCCAAGAACGCTTCGGGATCCATGTTGCTGGTTTTTGTGTTTTCACGGTTTAATAGTCAATTTTTTGCACAACTAAACACCGACAATAGCGTGGCACGGTGTGACGCGTGTCCGCGACCGACCGCGGGCGAAGTAGCCGCGAGACTGGGAGGCTGACTGTTCGCTCACTATTACATGTCATGTACAACAATCTTATTTTAACTAAAAATTTGGTCGAAAGCGACAATGGTCTAGTTTTATCGACAGGATTTATGGTGATCGACAGGTTGCTTAAATAAACAACCAATGTATTTTTTTTAGATCTTCTTTTGGTCTTAAATTGAGTTTGTTAGTAGGTATACATGACATTTTCAACCCTAACTAACAAGTTTCCGTAGTGTAGCGGTTATCACGTGTGCTTCACACGCACAAGGTCCCCGGTTCGATCCCGGGCGGAAACAGCGCTTCTATTTGAATTTTTATATTGTAGTCTATTTATAAAAAAAAATATTTTAATTATGGGTCGTTCCTCGTGGACCATGGTATTTATTTTAACTGTAGGTATGTAGTATTATTCTTCTTTAAAGAGTGATTAGTGGTCAACCTAGTGTCAGGATTTGTTCAGTCGCCCATAATTTGTTGGTACAGACACCGGTGTTCATTTTTCGTGGGAATCTTATTACGCGCGGCCCAGCAGCGGGTGTGGTTATGTCGGACTCTCCGGTCGCACGTAATAAGCGACCAGCATACAGACTAAAACCCACGGTGTCCCTTCAGACGGCCAAATGTGCCGGAGTTACGGAAATCGCTCACACATTCATCCACAACCCCGACGGGCTACGGTTGGCAGGGCTGTGTCAAAGGACTGACATAAGTCAGGCTCCGACACAACCCCGCCCCACACGGACTCTACACTATGCCCTCCTCTGTTCAGAGGGACATGCGGAGAGATCCCGACTGGGTTTCTTTTGGATTGCCGTGGAAAAACTTTCCACGGTTACTAAGCCCCCATGCCACAGCAAAGCGGAAATTATTCCTCGTGGGGGACAGGCATCAGACTTGACTTAACGACTGTTATTAACATTGTAATAACCGGGACCGACTTGAATGTTATTACTTTTTATATTTAGACAAACTGATACAATTTTGGACGTATTAGAACATTGTACAGTCAGCATCACGAGTTTTCAGATAAAAAGACGCAACCACTATTTATTTGAATACCCTGAGTGTCATTAACTATTTGACGCTGACCAAGAAACGTGAAAATTGTGTGGCAAGGTTAACAGTATGTTGCAATACGATAGCAGAATTTTACATTGAGCGTATTTCATCATTAGTGAGGTTTTTATTAAATTTATATTGTTATGCATAATGTGAGAAATAAAACCAATTATAATATTGTTAAAGATATATTTGTAACATTATTTTCATAATTTAAAACGTACCAAACATTATAAAAATACAAAATATATAAGATTATAATAATTTAGAAAACATAATTTCGTAATATTAATAGTTGTTACAATTTCATCAGTCTTTTATATTATTTGATCTGTACACAGCCAAATCTTTGGAAATAATAAATAATTTCATTGAAACAATTTGTATTAAATATCTAATCATTGCACTCGGCAAGGAACATGAAATGAGCCTATACGTTAAATTGATAGTATAACCATTATTTTAAAAAATGAGTATTCTAAAACAGAAATTTATGTAAAGAAACTTCATTATGTACAAGTGAAATACAAAATATAACAAAAATAATGTCCTTACTTCCGGGTTGATTTTTCTTTCAATTTTTCATGAGCTAGCGTGCATTTGGCGCTCTGTTCACAGCGTAAAATATGTTTTTAGCGGCCCTAGTGTTTATTCGGAAAACTAATTATCTTTTATGAATATTTTGAATGCGTGACCGTTAAAAACTCGTGGTGAAGCTTATAGGTTAGTTATAAGTAGACATACCACATTATACTGTAGTTGTGGCAGAGCCACTATAATATTTTTAAAGTACCTACCTTCCTTGTGCCTACGCTCTGTATTTGGAAATATCTACTCTATACCTTTTATAACTATTATTTGATAATCTATTACATACTTCTGTACAGGAGATAGCTCTTATTTATTGGTGAAATTTACAATCGTATTAATTTCGTAAACGATAACGATGTTTTATTAAAAAAATCACAACACATCAGTATGTTACACCGGTGACACCGTATAATTAAACACAACGTACGTAAAAATGTTGTACCTATTGAAACATTGTTATGGTAAAATCGTCGAATGTGAACGAACATGGCGGTTCAACATCGTCGTAAGTAAAGAGGTATTTTACATCATCTGATATTATTCATGTCGGAGTACGACCACCACCATTCTGACCCGTCGAGCCTGCGGTTTTGTTTGCCCAAAAAGAGAGCAGCTTTGCACTCAATGGTATTTTGTATGCGCGCTGCTACTGGTATATGACACTATATTATGGTATGCCTACGGTAAATGTCGACTTATCCCAACTTTGAAAATTATCAAATTGGAAACTGTATTATTTTTATAAAATTCTATAAATTACCAAATATTACCGAAACACAACATTATTTTGTTACACCTGGTATTTTATTTATCTCTCAAAATATCTGCCTAATTTGCTTACAATTAATAACGAGCAAATACAATGATTTAACATTATCTCCAAATGTTTGTTTAGGAACTGCCATTAAAACAATTTCTGTTTTTGTACCAACATATGGGCTTGATTACAATAGACGAATCACAATAACAATAGTAGCGCAAATAACTTACGGTATCAATATATTTGTCTCAAAATAAATAACAATAGAAATTGTATATTCTGCAGCAGATATTCTGAGAGAATTTAACATGTATTAAAATTCGAAAATAAGACTAAATCACTATAATAAAAACATTTTATAGCCAAGCATGACTGATTGTCATAAGAATAAAAACAAATTAGAATGATAGAACTTTAACTTAATTTCTGATAGATGTCTATGATCAAAAATCGACTACCACTAAATTAGACAGCAAAATGCTTATAATTTATCCAAATTAGCATTTCCTCTTATAGATACCAATAATGCATAAATGTTTGAAATTCGATCATAATAACAGACCTTAACCCTTTCGTTGCCACGGACTCGCTTCTCATGACATTACATAATTATAGCGTAACAGCGAGTGTTAATATGCTTTTATAACAATATGACCATTGATGTACTATCGACCCAAGTAAAGTGACCCACCTTATGCTCATTTTGGCAATCCATCTATCTATCTAAATGCAAGTAGGTCGAAATTCGCCTAATGACAGATTTCCTTGGCAACGAGCTTGTTGTCATTTTATTAGACATCATCATCATCATATCATCCACTAGACGTCCACTGCTGGACATAGGCCTTCCCCAATTTTCGCCACCGTTGCCGGTCGTTCGCCGCACTCACTTCATTGATCAGATTCACTCTTTTATTAGATACTGACATTTAACTGAGTACACTGTTGTTATAGTAGTATTAAAAACTTCTTATGTGCACGATAGATCTTACAAGTTTTACAACATTAAGCTAAACATCAGCAAAATGGGTCATGATTCAGTTCATTCGATAATACTAATAATCAATGTTGGCAAAGTTGTAACTTTGAATGTATTATACGATTTTTTTTATTTTAATTCACACGTAACATAATAGATACCTTTTATATAAATATATAGGTTTAATTTGACTTCGTTTATAAGACACTATAATAAATTCGCCAGCCGTCTCCGCATATTAATATTCATAATCAATGTTAACGAAATATACTTAATAAATTTTATACATATTGGTCCATATAGTTAATTAATTTTGTATTTCATATTACTAGATTTATAATTCAGAGAGACATAATGTCTTGAGCGTACTACACAAGGTTATCTTGGATATTATAAAAATAATGGTACATTAAAACATTGTAGGGCTACTTTAACAATTAGTAGAAAAGATCGTTATGTTCTAAATGCGTACTAAAAGTGTCAAATTTGAGATAAAAAGGAATGACTATTTTTTAAAGGCGAAAATACACAGAGCATTCGCTCGAAACAATTCAAAATTCAATGTCGTAAAATTATGGAAGCTTGCATTTTCTATTTACACAAGGGTAGTACTTAAAGTAATAGTTATGGTGTACTTATATATACACAATAATTTTAAATTGCCTTTAAATATAAATAAACTTGTATAAATTATAACAAATGTAACAAAAAACTGTGATCGCTTGCGAAAGGTTTCTTGGGATTGAAATCAAAATAATAGACACCCTGTGAAAACGACAAAAAGTGATAAAAATTATAGGTTAGAACAACACAGTTTTTGTTACAGCGTAGAAATTAACAATAGTGATAAATAAGCATTGATTATTATTATTACATTACACATATTATAATAAAACACATAACATTATATTACATAAAAAGGAACTCCTACAGGAACTAATTCTTACAATAAATTATAGATATAGGTTTGAAAAGTAAAGTATATAGTAAAATAAGGATTAGAAATATATTAGAAAACATACGAGTACGAACATAGATATGTATATACATAATGTATAAATAAGTTTAGCAGTGAAGTGAGATTACAAAAGTCTAGGAATAAAGCACAACACTTAATGTATATTTAGTTTATGATAGAGAAAGCAGGATGCTTAAAATGCTGTTGAACAATAAAAATTAAGAGATTCAACAAATAGAAAACAAAATTACTAATATTAAATTTGACGGACACCAGTCTTATGTAATAATGGACCATTTTGTCTTCCTAATTAAAAACATTTTATGCACAACACATGCTTTGTAAAAATGTATCTAAAATTATGTACCGTAGAAGCGATTTTTGCATATATCGTAGCTTATATTTACGTAGTTCTTACTTATTGTAGCTGCATTGTTTGCTGACGTGATATGCCATATTGATGCAACATTTCAATGTAACTTTTATTAATGTAGCAATATTGTCGCAACTGCCGTAGTTGTGTCTAGATCGTTGACCATTTCCCTGTGATGTTTATTCAATAGAACCTCTACTTATATACTAAAGACTAATAGTCACTTTTTAGGCGTTATTATTAATATACGGACTGTGTAATGCTACTAACTAATATATGGATGGTCAGCAGTTACCTTAATCTATAAAAACCTTAGCATTATTAGAGACATCATTCATGTGTTGCCATTGCCTAAAACTTATAAAAACAAGCTATTGAAACTGTATGGAGGTAGCACCTATAGTACAATGATTAGTTTATATCCAGACTTATAATCAGGATGTCCATTGAAAGTGCTGAAAATAACTTTGTCTCAAAGACCTTTTTTAAGCAGCCTGACAGACCTATCTGTTCTTAAATAAAAAAATGAACCATTAAATTCCATATTTAAAAAAATTGAATTTGACATTTATTTTTATAAATTTCACACTTCAGAATATTTTAAATAAGACCTCAGCAGAAAAGAGGTTTAATAGTCTGGACCATAAACTTCAGAATAAAGCATATTCATTTTATAATGACTAGGAAATAGTGGAACATAGTTTTCTTGAATTATCCCTAACTATGTATAACATGGACACCCTGCTGCTAAAGACGGGACTGATTTTTAGTAACTAGTTTTAGTAATATAACTAAGATATGCTAATTTACGGTTTATAACGTACTGCACAGCAGCATTCTGTTGTTAGTTCGGTATTCGCTGTAAAAGGAAAATATACTTTAATTACAGTAGATTAAAGCATAATATTAAATATATGTTTTTTTTTTTAAGATGACCAACTCCAGCTTTGAGAAATTGCGTCTGTGTTGTGGGGGACTTGAGGACATAAAGTACGCTCATTTTGGATCATACAAATATTTGTTTCGTATGGATAACAAACTACCAACCGGTAGACAATACGTCTGATAATGAGCAATGGTAACCTAGAAGGGAGTCTCTGTTGAAGGCCCTTTTGTAGTAACGATAATGACCGGATTATCAACAACTAGATGCCGCGGCCCAGTTTCAATCTGCATTAAGTTACATCTTTTGTTATTGCTCTGCTCCCGTCGCCAGTAGCCTGATGTTACGTAGCCTAGCCTATAACCTTTCTTAAGAACTGGACAACAAACGCAAAAATAATTATTCAAATCCGACAGGTAGTACCAGAGATTAGCGCGTTCAAACAAACAAACAAAAAAACTCTTTCGCTTTATATACTAGTACTAGCGCACCCGACAGACGTTGTCTAGTCTTAATTGTTATCTAATTTTTCGCAGAACCTTCTCCTGACAATAACAAACACAACAAAAAAAGAATTAACGGAATCGGTCCAGTCGTTCACGCGTGATGCCGTGACCAAGGTAAATAGAGATTTACTTTTATATAAATACATATTTCTAATCTCCCATTCTACAAACCCTCTTTCACCTATCTACAGATATCCCCCGTAAACTTTTCACTACTTTCCCCTATTCCCCTCTCCCTTCTTCTCCACTCCTCCCATTCCGCTTCCTCCCTCCCTCTCCCTCCCCCTACCTCCCCTCTCCTTTCCCCGTCATTTCACTTTCCCGTTCCCTGGCTTCTCCCTCATTTCCCCCTTGCTTACCCCTCACTTACATCTCCCTCCCCCTACCTTGCCCCAAACTTCCCACTGACTTCCTTCTCATCTTTCTCTCATTTTCCCCTCACTACCCCCTCACTTCCCCCTCGCTTTACCCGCACTTCCTCCACACTTCCCCTCACTTTTTCTTCCCTACCCCTCACTTCTCTTTCACCCCTCCTCCCTTCCCCCTCTTTTCAATTTTCAAGTCGCTAACTTCAAAATAATATTTCATCCCTAATTCCGTCCCTCTAAATCCACCCCAATTAAAAAAAAATTAGAAGTATTCCAAAACAAAATTTCAAAACTATGAAGAAGTTTCATACAATCGTTTTCATCCCTTTTCAGACCACCCTTAACATTTAGGGGGATGAAAAATAGATGTTGTCCGATTCTCAACCCTAGCCGATATGCATACAAAATTTCACGAAAATCGGTCGAGCCGTTTCGGAGGAGTTCAATAACGTACACCGTGACACGAGAATTTTATATATTAGATAGATAAGGTGTACTTTATACTGAAACTTCAGAGCGTTATTAAACATCAAGAATGTAAAAATTAAGAAACAACGATTTTATCAGTATTCGGACGGTATTCTGTTATCAGGGCACATTAAGACTTACGTAAGTGTTTATTACCTTTGATGTTTACATAGTAGTGTGACCTGGTGCACTCTTGGTATTGTGTTTGTCTCCCCTGCTGTCTTTCTCTGTTGTTGAACCTAAACAACAGACACAGATTTAAAGAACTCAATGGCTCCGAAGTAATATCTACGAACTGCTAAGCGATGGACTTGGGTTCGTTCCTGGATCGGATAAAGTAATATTAGATTTTTCTTTCAAGATATACTCAGAATTAGCGCATAATCTGAAATGGGACAAGTAATTTTTTTTATTGCCGACTCAGAGTCCCTAACATTCCTCCTGCAATGCCAGGGACTCTGCAAGCCACTGTCTACCGAAAAATAAATTTAAAAAATATTACCGACCGTTAATCTCACAAATATAGTGCTAAGAATATCAATATCAATGCCAACTCATCATCTATGAATAAATAAAAAGTTTAATACCTTTCTTTTTGCTAGGCACACACTTAGCCGTCCGTCCATTTGCTAAAACAAATAAAGATACATAAAAATTAAATGAATAAACGTGTGGCGCCATCTATCAGAACACATACGACCAACAGAACGAAAACAACGATAACAGATGTAATACGACATACATAGATGTCGCTATTAAAGCAAACTCGAATAAAATATTAAGATCCTTCAAAATTTAGTTCTGTTTCTCTCGTTAGCAGGAATATTTTTTAATTACCTGTAGTCGCAAACACTATGGTTACGGCTATGTTTTAATTTACAAACTGGACAATTGCGTGCCGAGAGTGGTTTTCTATAATGGTGCCCGCGAGGTAGTAGCACCGACGCGTCAGGTGTAGCTGTCAAGCGCTTAAGTTAAACCCTGATTGGCCCAAGGTGAAAGTGGCGCCAGCTGGTGGCGTAAATTTTCCTAAACACCCTCACTGGCGCAGATTTTTTGGTTGGTGCAAGCTGGCGGAGGCAGTTTCAAAATCTATTCGTTAAATCGTTGTCGATCGCGTTTGCAGTTTTATCGTAGCGTATGAAGAAAAGTCAGGCCAATCGTTACGAGATATTCTTCTTTTTTTGCACAAAATAAGCCAGGCTAGCGCGTCATCGTCTTCCATCGGACATGTTTCTTGTCTGAGTTTTTGCAGAGAACTTATACGCAGATATCGTAGACGTGTGGAAGCTCTATGGACGTTCGATGATCTACACAGACGGACTGCGCAGTCTGGTCGCTACGATAAATCGTTGTCGTGTATACCGGGCATAATATTTTAGGTCGATATTTTATGATAGGGTAGTACTTCTCCGATCGATCTGCCAGCAAGGATCTATTACCGTAAGTTTAGGGTGTAGACCTGTAGTGTTAAGATACTTCCATATTTAGCCTAATTCAAATTAAACTCTACCCTAGCATGTAGTGAAACATATCTCATCCAGAAATAGTACATACCAATTTTCTGCTCATTATTTGGCGTCCGGGGTATTTTCGAAGTATCACGTGACCTTGACTCTTCTTTAAAAGCCTCCTTTGAAGTAGGTTCTTTAGTTACTTGATCGTTCTTCTCTGGAGTAGAGCTAGGTACTTCGTTACTCTTCTCTGGAGTAGAGCTGGGTACTTCGTTACTCTTCTCTGGAGTAGAGCTGGGTACTTCACTTATATCTTTACGTTGTATTGGTATTTCTGTATCGTGTGAAGTGTTGGAATTGGTGTCGTTCTCATTAGGTATGGCAGATAGATTGTTCTGGAAGGTTACATCTTGATCCGAATCAACTGTGAAGTCTGATCGCTCGCTTTTTGGGCTTGTTACGTTGGTTAACTGTAAGAAAATCAGCTTATATTTGGTTAATAAGAAAATAATTGAATATTAGATTAGATTAAGGAATATAGGCATACTACCTAGTCGTCTGTTTTCAGTGTCCATTGTACAATCTATTTATTGTTTCTATATGTTCTATTGTACAATAAATAAATAAAAAAAAAACTGTTTGGAAAGTCGGTATAAGGACGATAATTATTTTACGTGATAACGTCGTATGAAAAAATTGATGAAAAAGTGCATACTGACTTGACTACGACTTCGACTTAGACCCCAGCTTTGAAGGCTCACTAGCTTCGACTCGGGGTTCTAGCGCCCGACTCGAAGCTCAATTTCTCAACACTACACATAATTTTGTGAACGTGAAACTTTTCGTGCGTGCAGCCAGCGTTCTTTGATTTATAAGACGTCAATAAATAAATTAATCTTGTTGCCAAGAAATTAAGCTTTCTTTAGGAGCAAACTGAACACCTTCTCTGTATGAGAAGAAGCTTTTTCCTGAAGTGGGTTAGGGACCAATATGATGATATGATGACACTAAACATTGTGTAAGCGAGGAGTGGAGAAGGTGAAAAACCCAAATCACATAACTATGTTTACTGAACAACCTGATGTTGCTTATAAACATGTGTTTAGCGTTATATTATTGTAAATGTTACATGAAATTAATTTTTATAATGCTGCTGTGTTTTTCACTGATCACACATCCTCCTATCTTGCACTGTTTTCCTGCCAAATATGTCCGTGACTATTAATTATTATTATTCCCTGATGATTATTTTATTAACAAAATAAAATAACTCGTCGTGTGCTTAGGAGCAGATCTTCACGAGACACAATGTTATTTTTATTGTGTCTTATATAACATACGAGAGGTTAAACAAATGATAAACATACAGTGAAACTCGAGTCTTCATCAGATTCGGCATCAAGATCAACCATCATCTTCTCAATGAGACGCTCCATTGTAGTCTCACTAGTGGAAGCACCCGGGCTGGTTTGTTCACGGCCACGTTTGCTGCGTTTCACCACCTAGAAAAAAACAATGGCACCAATAGAGAACATGAACAGAGAACAGAGTTGCGAGGGATTGCGACTAGGGGAACTCAGGATATTTACAGACGGATCAAAAACAGGCACAGGGACCGGAACCGGGATCTTCTCCGAGGATTTAAACATGCACATATCAGCACCGTTGGGGGCCGAAAACACTGTCTTCCAAGCTGAGTGTATGGGTATCTCCCTGGCAGCCTCGGCGATCCTAGCAAGAGAGGTCAGGGATCATTCCATCCGCATACTCTCGGACAGCATGTCTGTTCTTCAAGCGCTAGGAAGCCATACAATAAATTCCAAACTAATATATGACTGCCACCAAAAACTATGTAAGGTAGGTAACAATAACAACATCACTATACAATGGATCAAAGGGCATAGCGGCTCCCGAGGTAACGACGCAGCCGACGTGCTTGCAGGGGAAGGCTCAGCTATGAATGCCGTGGGACCAGAACCCACGGTTGCCATCCCCTTTGGTCACCTACGCACCCTGGTAAGAAATCACACCATAGATCAACACAAAAACACATGGAAGAACCATACCGAGTGCAGGCAGGCTAAGCAAGCACTGCCAGAGCTGAATGCTCGCATCACAAAACAGGTGCTCCGACTGTCAAAACAACAACTTCGCACAGTCACAGCCGCCATCACCGGTCATGGCTCTTTCAATAAACACCTATTTGTCATGAGAATTACAGACAGCCCGTTTTGCAGAGCCTGCATGCGGGCAGACGAAACAACAGCACACATACTGCTACACTGCCCTGAGGTCGCCACATACAGGGCAAAATACTTTGGCGACCCGAATTCACTCCAAGAGATTGTCGGGGACATCAAAAGTCTGCTGGCCTTCCTCGAGGAGCTGGGATGGATCGAGTGATCGCCCCCCACCCACACGCAAAATACGCGCACAGTCGTGGAGTTGCGGAAAACAGCCCGTTAATACCAATACCAATACCAAATAGAGAACATGTTTGTTTGTACTTATTACCTACCTTTTTATTTATTAGCTTTTCAAAGTGACTCCACTTTATCTGATGGTAAAAATTCAGTGGGATTCAAATTGGTGGCCACCATTCCAATAGCCATCGTCTGAAAGTGCTGGTATAATGGCCTCCACTATAGCGAGGCTTTTTTACGTGCTCACCACCCCCACCACCTGATGGTATGTGGATGGTATGTGGTAACCGGAACCTATGGACATGCCTGTGTCCTCTAATCATTGTAGAATCGAAATTAAGGAAACCAATTAGTTGTGTTTATGAAAGGGATATAAGTCGAAATGGTCCAGTGGATAAGGCACCCGCTTCGTAAACACGAGGTAGTGGGTTTGAATCCGGGCAAGTACCAATGTGATTTTTCAAATCATATGTACTTTCTAGTTTATCTTGGACATTTCTGATTGACGGTGAAGAAAAACATCGTGAGGAAACCTGGACTTAAATGTCTGAAATTGCCAATGCGCTTTGAGCAAGCGTGGTGATTAATGCAGTGGGACAGTAAATAGGCTGGTATTCTTATGAAAGGGATGACGCATGACGGGGAAAAAGGAAGAAAATCGAGGAAGTATTTGGGCCTTTGGCGTCCTCGAAATATGGAGTAAAGCTGGTTAGCAACTTTGCAGTCTTGTTAGAATTTTAAAAGTATAGTTATTGCATCATACACCTTGAACATTATGATGATGTGTTGCGTGCAGTAAATAATATCATTGTATTGCACGAAACCTAGGTAATACCATCTTTACAATAACTCATCATAATTATATAATTAGTATCTGCCAGCGACTTTTTTCGTTGCATGCAAAAAATAGCAATATAAAATTGGAAACATTACATTTACAATTATTTTCTTTTGATGTAGGTACCTGTATTTCATTAGAATATATTTTTATTTGTAGAATGTTATATCTCGCAGAATCTTGTAGTTGAAGCTAGTTTAATTTAAATGTTTTAATTTCAACCTTATGCCTATTAATAAGACGCGAAAGTAAGGCGAACGACTGAAGCCTGATCACCATCATCAGTACGAAGACAGCCACTAGGTACTAGACAATGGACAACCTTTCCCAATGACCAAAGAAATTGCCTTAGTACTTGACTCTGCTGCCCGTTATCTGGTTATCTCTTAATCGCCTCTTACGACATGCACGGGCAGAAATAGGGTGCTTGCATATTCGACACAAAAGTTCACACACTAGATATTGTGTACTAGCTTTCCGCGGCGCGTTTCACCCGCGTCTTTGCTTACTGCTCTGCTCCCGTCGCCAGTAGCGTGATGTTACATAGCCTATAACCCACCTCGAGAACTGCGCTATCATAAAAATTATTTCAAATCCGACTGGTGAAACAAACAAACTGTTCCGCTTTATATAATAGTATAGATAATTTGGTACAACAAAATAATACAATACTTACCAAAACTTCATCATTATTACTAATGCTCGTGGTGTTGTTATTGCCGTAATGCGACGAGTGTCGACGGAAGCACATGGTAAACTCGAACAGCGAGTGAAGAGAGTTGGACCATGACTCTCTCGGTTGAGAGCTACTGGTGCGAGCTCGCATCATACGGTTGCCTTGGTACTTGAGCGTTCGAAGATCTCGACGCTTACTTTGAATGTACGTCACCTGGATGGTTCAAAGAAAAGTTTTACGCACGCTCCAGATAGCTGAATATTTTCGGGTTTTAGCATAAATGGATCGACTGGAAAAGTATCTACCCTCTCATAAAATATCCACGTAAAGTGAGTTTTCTCGTGCATTAGGTGATGACTACCGCAGTGGTTTTAGTCTGTAACCAACTCGCCAACCTCAAGGAGTATAAAAGGACACAGTACTAGGCTAGCAGAAACAAAATGCAACCAAAGTTGTTAAGGATTTCTGAAGTTAGTAGCACCAAATTCAACGAGCTTATGAGAAAAAACTTCTACACAGAATTTTATTTAACAGTTCATTTTTTATTTGATTTATTTAGCTTGCGGTCTGTTTGAACAGAATTTTATAATGTTCTAAGTTCGTATTGAACAAATTTTAATTCTTACCACATCAGCAGATCTCAGAGGCGGTTTCCCCATCACCAGATTGAGCAGAGATATGGATTCTCTCGTAATCCTCAACGTGATAAGCATGGCAAGGAAGAATACCCATGGCAACGGTCGCACCAGCTCTGGCTGGGGACGTTCATCTTGATCCACTGTAATTACATAGCTAAATGTATATATTATATGTATACAATACGTAGCAGAAAAATGTGCATAGGTATGCCTCTAAAGAATTTAGTTAGATTACAAGGTTTTTTTTATATTAGGGAAATCCTAATATAGTGTAGATGCTGTTTAAACGCTTCCCGAAAATGTAATCAAGTGATTTGTTCTGACAACAAAGTACAGTAAGCAACCTTAAGCCGTCATTCTCGTTCAGAGAACCTCTGACAATAGGTGAATTCACCGGTTGTTTTGTTAGGTATACCGTGAACCCTGTGAAGTGCGAGCAGGATCGTGGAGTAATCTGATCTGATGAAAAAAATCCAGTCAGAAATTGAGATGCTTGTACTATCGGGTAAGTGAGAAATCGAGTTATATATTTACGTGGTGGCGGCACTGCCCATCTGGCGCATTTCTCGATGACCCACAGCGTGCGGTCCAAGTGTCTCAATGCTGTCTGCCCGAGCCTGTAACTCGCTGCATGCTCTGCCACGCTTTGAACTACCTCCTTAGCCAGAGATACCAACTCCATATCTGTAAGACGAAAAATACATACAATAATTTTGCATCCAAAATTGTTTTAGCGCAATGCTATTTATTAATATTTTCAAGTTCCAGGGCGATTTTAAGTATTTCGTAGTTTCTTGCAAGGAGGATTGGTTTCAATTAACGCAAAGTTATAACGATACAAATTATAATAATAATATGAATTCTAACACTTCCACGCCGGGTGCAGTAAAGCAACGTCTTTGGCCTAAACAGCTGTTTAAAAAGTTTCGTACCTTTGCCTTTCCTAACAAGAAATAAATTGACAGTATGGAAATGTATAAAGCTGAGTCATCGTAAATCAATCTTTAATATTACCGTCCCTAGTAATCAGTCACTGTTTGTTTAAGACTCCGGCGCTACCGTCACTTTGTTTCACTTTGTCAGAATGTATTTATTTAAGTCAACCAGTTATTGTTACATTGAAGTTCTCATAAGTATAAAATACATTATTTTATAAAATAATATTACCGCATTGATTCCGTAATTTAACATTATATGCCTAAAGTCCAACAAAATACAAAATTTAATGATTCTTGCTATCGCTCCTTAGATTACTATCGAGTGCAGACATTACCGATGATAGCCAATTTGGTAAGCCGGAAGGGCAAATTCCATGTGTCCAAAACAATATACGAAATCTAAATATAGAATATTATGAGTAACTATTTGAAAATTGTGTAGACTTTAAACGGATTGTCTTATAGCAACACCTACACTATTGCCTTTTGGAAACTTATCTGTTTCGAATATAAGTAAGAATATTCCGAAATTTCTGTTTTAAAAACGAAATATTTTCATTATTCTCATAACCATTTGACTGTAATGTCCTTAATAAAATTCAGAATACATTAAAAAAAAATACAACACTCCTTCGCCTAGACCTCGTGCATGAAAAACAGGTAATGTAATGTAAACCTTTTTTTTTTTTTTTTTCGTGGGAAACGCATTACGCGTACGCACCCGCCTGGGCGTGGCGGGGGTTATGTCGGACTCTCCGGCCACAATGAGACAGCGACCGGCATACCGACTAAAACCCACGGTGTTCCTCCAGACGGCCAGAGTGTCGGGGTCACGGGAGACGCTCGCGCATTCATCCGCGACCCCGACAGGCCACGGCCCGCTCAACGTGAGTGGGCCCCGTCTGATTTGAGGGGCCTAGCCCCCTTCCTCCATCGAGAGGCGTTCGTGGAACACGTACGCCGCCTTCTCGGGCCTGTGCTGTTCGAGCGGCGATTGCCCAATCGCCGCCCGCAGGCATCCTCCTACGGTGGCTGGAGATCCCGGAGCGCCCCACGGCGACGTCCGGGGCGGACGCGACGGGCGGGGAGCATGGTGTTCAGCTCCCTCTCCCGCTCAGCCGCCTCCTTGGCGAGCATCACCTCCTCGCAAAAGGAGGCGACTCCTTCCCAAGCCCTCTCGCTGCGGACCATGGCCAGAACCACGGCCGGCAGCGGGAGTTGGGCCGTCGCGAGCGCCGCAACCAAGTCGCGGCGCTGGTCCGCCCACGCTGGACACTCCACGAGCGTGTGGAGCGCCGTGTCGCGCGGGCAGACCCCGCAATGGTGGCAGACGGACGTCTGCTCCCGGCCTATGAGACACAGGTACGTGCCGAAGCACCCGTGACCGGTGAGTACCTGTGTCAGCCGGAACGTGAGGACGCCGTTCCTCCTCTCCAGCCACTCCTCTAGGACGGGACTTACCGCCACCACCGTGGCGTGCCCTGCAGATGGTCGCGCAAGTCGCGCCTTCCACTCCGAATGTAATGTAACCCTAGGCTATTACGATACAAGATATTTATTAAGCTAGACAAAGAAAGATGCAATCGTATATTACGATCTTTCTAGATAGTTAATTATCTCATAGACGTCATCCGGCATCATAGTATGATGCCGGATTACCACCACAAATCTTTAAACGTATTACGTTTAAAGATTTGTGGTGGTATATTCCAAACATTTGACGCACTTACCACATGATAACAACAGTACTACTTGCTTAGAAATTTTAATTCTAAATTTATGCTCACAAAGCCCCGCATACCCAAAACACAAGTTTAATCTTACCTTGGGTACCAAAGTTCTAACTAAAACTACAACTACTAAACTAAATTACCTAGCTTATTAAACAAGATTTTTGTTAATAACATAGACCACGTTAAATATATTACTGAAGATACGAAGGTATGAGTTTGTTGTGGATCCAATCAATACACGGGGCAAGTATTTGTGTGACTTGGATAGTAAATTTCAAGAGCAAAATTACCCTACTAATGCAACGAGATTTTCACCCAAATGAAAACAGCATGTCCGGAGGAAACCACAAATATATCTGCTAGTAAACAGCACGTTATCTGCAATGTCATCTTTCAATTATTCAAGAGACGTGGTAGCCTTGTAAAAACATCCTATTCATGAGGTTAGAGTTCGAAACGTTTTTGATCAAGCAATGTAATGCACAAATGTGCATGCTTTTTCTGTATGAGAAGAGGCCTCTGCCCCGCAAAGGCACAACAATGAGCAAGTATTATTACATTCAGTCTAAAATAATATAAGCTATAATTTACTTTTGCGATAACTCACATTGTATACAATTGGTCAGTGATAGAATATTACTGTGTACAATATCTCACTATTTACATTTAATTGACCACGTAAGAACAAATAGTGACGCGTTGTAGGTACTTACGTAGATAAATTAGTTATATTTTTGAGCTTATATTAATAACATAACTTTCGAGATAATGCTGTTAGGTTTTTGTTGATCTTCAGTAAAAAGTGCCTTATATACTTTCGTTAAGATTTCAATTGATTTAATAACACTGATTGAACACGAAAACAATATGTTTGCACCGCCAAAGTGCAGTGGAATTTCTTGTAGGTTAACTTGAAAGTGATTGCTTATGATAATTTTGAGCCAGTCCAGTCAAGATCTGGAGGTAGTTAGGTTACCTATATTATACCTTAAATCTAATCCCCTACAAATTTAGTCATTCCGGTCTGATTTCCTTTAGTCTTTTTGACAGGTAAGTACCTACAGTCAAGAGAAAAGCAGTTTGGGTATTATTAGTAGTAATAGTGTATAACAATTAAATAAAAATTAAGAATAATAAACACAGTTGTATAGTCTCTATTGCCTACATTGACAGTAAAAACAACTGCACACAGGCGTCCACAGCACGTCTGGCAAGGCGAAGGTGCGCTGGTAAAAATTATACTCGATAATAAAAAAGCTACTAGAATTGGTACAGCAACTGATGAAGCTAAGCCATAATCTTGGTTATCATTTAGACAGTACGAGGCACCTATACGGAAAATGAATGTTTCAGAAAGTCCCAGTCTAAACAATATCAGTGATATGGATATCTGTCTAGGTTTCTACAGATTATAAGTGTCATTTTATATATATTATATGATAATACAGATTCGCTTATTAATGGCCACATTAATTGCGAAAATATCCCATTATGATGTATGTTTTATTTATTAATTTTATAATTAATTACGAATTAATTAATGACGGTTAGAAACTTTATGAATATTATGTTGCATCTGTAACTAATATCATAAGATCACTTATTTTCCTTGAGGGAGTAGGCATGGATGTATTAGCACCTACGTTTTTCTTGAAGAATTGTGGCTTAAATCGTTTCGCTAACTACATTGAGCCCCATGTAACATGGACCGGATGGATTACCGGACAGTTTCAGACTACGAGTAATACTGAGAATTGCCAGACCAAAACCTCAACATCAGTTTACTGTTACGTCTTTAAATGTGGTCTTTATATTAATAAAATAATATAAAGAACACATTTAAAGAATGAGACCTATTCTTTCAGCCCTTACCTACATCTTACACAACATCACATCTAAATGAATTTTCGAAGTGTGTAGAACTTGTATACACTTGCTGCTGATTGAAATAAAATAATTATGTAGGTGGCTTTCAGGATATTACTTTCAGGATCGCGAGCCCGGTCCCAAAAGCCACCGACTTCTGGTACGGCAGATATCCAGAATTCGAGTAAATCCTCATTTATTATTTTAAAAAGATATATATTTTTATTATTTGTGATCAGGCGAAGAAGAAAGGCACGAAAATTAGACCTAAGGGAGGCGACCTCATTTTTACGGTTATAAAAGATTATTACAATCTTTTGCGATTAATTATTTAGAAAAGCATGCAAAGTGACACAACTAAAAACGCACAAGATGTTATATTTCTGTTTACATTGACCCCTTTAAGCTATATTAATAAAATATAGCCTATGTTGTTCCCTAAGGTCTAATCTATCTCTATACCAAATTGCATCAAAATCGGTTCAATGGTTTAGGCGTGAAAGCGTAACGAACAGACAGACAGAGTTACTTTCACATTTATAATATTAGTATGAAAGTATGGATGTATCAATGATGCTTCTGACATTGCAAGCATCTGTAGGCTATGATATTCGTCGTTAGCTAACACAGTACATCGAATTTGTAAGTGTTGTCAACGTTTTGTAATCATCCATCCTTTCCCTTCAATCCCTTCATTTGGATAGTAGTGGATGTGGCATTACCTCTACCTAAGAAACGTATAGCTCGTGTGGAGATAATCAAGCACAAGAGCAAAAACAATGCAAAGACACGATGTGACCCGGCATCTATACCTTTAAAAAGCCAATAGAGGTAAGAGGGTTAACTAGACTAACTCTGGACCTCTGCATATAAATTTCACAGACGACAGACAACTGTATATACTCCGTTAAGTACACATTTTGTATAGTTTTGTTAAAATTGTATACTTAGTATTGTTAATTTTTTTTACATTGTGATTTGTGAAATAGAGGTACATTGTGAACTCCTGTGGTAAATTAAGTTCATCTTACTTTATACTTATACCAAAAATTAACAGTTTATATAAAATCTACATAGAAACATTTATCACAGTTCACATGTTGCCTTTACCTTTTGTAGCAATATGCAAATTGAGGCAGCCTGTAAAGCACACATTTTACTTTTTAATTTTCTTTACAACATAGAAAGCTGTAAGTAATTAAGCATCTATAGAGTTAAATGTATTGCCTGCGTCACTTTGCATGCTACTTGAAACTGTAACTTACAAAAATTGTAACAACCTGGCGATTAAAAAGAGAGGCCTGAGTTTCTTGCCAGTTCTTCTCATGGATCTACTTCGTCAGCGAAGTGGCTGTAGGTTAATTTGCTGACATTTTGTAAACTTTGACGTTCATAAGTGTTAATTTAATTAACTTAAATGAATAAACATATATTTCATTTCATTTCATTTTATTTCATTTCATTTCCGTTTCTGTACTACCGTCGCTTAATGGTTGGCGGTAATGGTGTTGCACAGAACAAATCCTAGATAGTGGTTAGTGGCTAGGTATATGCTCGTCGCTGTTTATACAGAGGTCATAGAGTTTAGTAACTTTCGTGATCAAATTACTTTCTAAGTCACCCCTAGGGTTGAAACCTTTTTTATTTTTGATAACAGCCGCGTGTAAATTGCACGTTCCTAGTTCCAGAAATTTTGGCTGTGCGCCAAACAATCAGTCAGGTTTCCTACATACATATACTAAAGTTTTGCAGTTCATTATCAATACGGAGGTGTCAATAAATAGATACATTAGTACAATATTATACATAGATACCTATATAACAAGTATTTATAGAAACCAACTCAGACCGAGCACATTAAATGTTATATTTGCTTCGATAAATATTATTGAATTAAAATACTCGTAATTAGTCGCGTCTCCTGTTTAGTGTTATCTAACATTAATTTAGACACAACAGTTTTAAAATCGTGCAGGGCAAAGTGCAATAATTATGTAAAAAAATGTAGATTAGTGTTAACATAAAAATAGTAGGTTTACATAATTACTTAAACTTATTTTTGCTAAAGGCTTAATAATAGCAAAATTTTAAAATTAAAAAAAAATCGAAAATTTAAACGTGAACGTTTAAAAAACGCCTTAATTTAGAAACTACCAATACGATTCGGCAAATTGCTTCGGACATGATAAGCATATAAGCTAAACATTTCAGTGAAAAAGCCTACATTTCGCAGCGAAATATCAAGCTACCACGATAGTCAAATTGGAACAATCTAAGATAGCACCGCGTTTTCTTTCTCGAACATTTAGCATTGCAGAGGCACAGTCACGCTTGCGAAGCGTGAGTGCAGGATGTGTTTTGTGTACAGCGGACCTATTGCCAGACATAGGATGATATCAATGTATTATTGACAGAAACGTACAACCCGGATCGAGCACGAGAGTCGGTACCACAGCGTGGTAACCAACTTGCCCTACTTTACAAAATGTAGCCAAATTTTATGTAAGAATGTCAACACCAGCATAGCGGACCCATGTTGGTATTGGTAGACTAAACATATTTTTATTAAAGAAACACGAAGTTTTCCTTTTACAGTGAATGTAGACAAAAATATTACGTATTTGTATGATTTGACAAGACAAGGGTGTATTGTTACCTATGATTTGATGACTAAAATTGTAGCCTAGGCTAAAGTCCACGCATTTGTTATTTAGCTAAAGTGCTAAGCATTGAAAAGAAAATACACATGTTTAAGATATTAGATAAGTTAATTAAAAAAATTACCTTCACAATGCCCGTGAAACAAAAGTCGATGATGTCACGGAACACAAATCAGTGTTTTCAGCTACCTACCTATAACATTCACAATGTGCATGCGAGCGAATAACAATAAAAAAACTGCACTATGCACTTTTATCTTTTTAATTTTTACAGAGGCACAGGGATAGCGAGTGTAGGAGCCTGAGTGAATACATCATTTTGACTTCTTTATACCTTTTAGATAATAAGCGGCGGAGTGCAGAGGTCAGTGCAATCATAGACAGATACCGTGAGGCCAGTGAGACAAATATCCAATATATTTAACAGTTAATTATTTCCTAGGGCTTTGCTTGGATTATTTAAAGTTTACTTTTATGGGATGAGGATAGAATCAATACCCTACATTGTTTCAGCTAAAAGTAATTTAGTAATTTTTAATCTAGCTCGACAATGTTTCTTCAGGTAAGAAAAACTCGAACCCTTCAAAAGAACAACTACAGGATTTTTATAATTACTTATCGCAGTTTTCTTTTCGGCTGTCAATAAACTATATGATTTTCTGACACAGTGAGCAGTGGCATCAGGCTTTTTTTTATTGCCTCTAATGGCAAACAAACCAATAGCCCGATCTGATAGTAAGTCGTAACTGTCGCTCATGGATTTCTGCAATTCCAGGCGAGTAATAATGCTCTCTTTAAGAAAAAAAGAAGTTTGGAGAAGGACATGTCATAGCTCTCGGAAAACCACTGCAGCTGGTAATTCGTTCCAGAGCCTGCACGCACAAGTGAACCATGTTAAACACATCGTGTCCAGGTAACATGAGTAAACTTTGTTGCGGTTTCAAATGGTGCGATGGTAAGAAAGGTGACATCAAACAGTTTCTCGGAGCACTCTTTATGAAACATACAATAGAATCGCACAAAAAGCCCAAGTTTCTACCCTGTTATAGCAACTCCAGTTTGGTAACACAGAAACCTGCTGATGGTAATGTAACATAGACCAATCCCAAACTCGTAAATTACTCGACCTATAAAGGAGAAAATTGACAGGATTTTGGCAGTAATCGGCACGAGACGTCCGCTAAAGAGCGGTTTTTTCAACAGGTCCAAGTTAACATTTCTACAGGAAAGCTATAATATTTAAAAGAGAATTTTAAAATTATTATTAATTAATACAAAATTTATGTTTGTGAACAAACAAACAACCAGACAATACCTGTGATAATTTGTGTTACACTTATCATATATTATTTAGTACATATTTCATGCAGTATATATGTACAGTTTCTGCTAATCATTCATTGATATTATTTGTATATACAGTAGGTAACTAATACCTGCTACACTAAATATTCAATTAGTTTATTTCAAAATAATTCATGATTTATTAATTTTTAACAAATATATACTTGTGACAAATTATTGACTGAACTATAACAATTTGTAACTTGTGTAATAAAATTACAGAAAGTATTTTAGAATAGGTATTCGTTTTTGGCGTCGTTTATGTCGTAATGGCCCAGTGGTGAAGGCACCCGCTTCGTAAACAAGAGATCGGGGGTTCCAATCTGGGCAAGTAATAATGTAATTTTTCATATAAATCATATATGTACTTTCTAAGTTTATTTAAACGTTACTGACTAACGGTGAAGGAAAACATTGTGAGGAAACCTAAACTTCTGAGGAAGTCTGAAATCGTCAATCCGCCTTGAGCAAGCACGACCATCAATACTCATACCTTCTCTGTATGAAAAGAAGTCTATCCCTGTATTAGGATGTTATTGGGCTGATATGAATAGTTTTTGTTATTGTTATTCTTTTTAAGATATCAATGACAAAAAAAACAATAATTTGTCTAAGTGGAAACATGTTGTACCTAACGTATTATTAGAATAATAGATGTACCTTTTAAATGATAATAGATTTAACAATTTAGTTAGCAAATGTATGTGTTGTCAATAAGCATAAGATAAAGCAAAACCATATCTATGCATATAAAATTGCTTGTCCTGAGGAATCTATTAACTCACAGCCCAAATGCATGTTACTTATCGCATTTTAATCAAATGCATAAAACAATATACAAGTCCTTAGGATATGCAACATTAAAATTGATATCTCCATTGGTACCTCTTATTCCTCAGTAATAATGACTAAATTTAAGTCCTGAAATAAAATATTGGTGACACCTATTTAGCGTTAAGTAATATATTTAGTCTGTAATTAACTTTAAAGGCACTCATAATATTTTTGTGCATAAAATAAAATAGAAAATAGTTAGGAAACACAATTTGGTAAGCATTTATCCATTTTGACAGACATTTCGAATTGATTGGTAGTAAAATAGGTGGATTTTTGGTAGGCAATAAACTTTAATAATATAAATAGTAAATTATAAATATCTAGGTATTTAAAGGTCTGTTGCTGTTTGCTGATAAGGCTTGTTATAACTTAGATTTTTATTTATAAACAATTTAGTAGGTAGGTAATTACTTAATTCTTAGAAAATAGTGTGTGTGTGTAGTGAACATATGTAGTCAAAATTATAAAAAAAGAGTATGGATTATGAACTTACTGTCTAATTACATTGCGTAAACATAAATAAAAATACGTTGCTTGCAACGTACTCATTCGTCGTTTTTAATTACATACAGCACCTATTACACTTACTTTACAATTCCTACACTGAGAGATTCACAGAAGATTTATTATCAATAATTAATCACCTAGCGCATAAAATCAGAATATTATTATGTGTAAAAAGCCGCTAACCATATTACAAAATATTTGATATTTGCAAAAAGTATAATAATATGCATATGCACTAATAATAATGTTAATCGATAATCATTACCTTCTACGCCGTTTTCTTTTTGATGCTGAGATGTTATTTATTTCACTAGGTACTTCATTAATAGTACCTCCCAAATCGAATACAACTTTCTTTGCAGAAAACCGGAACCACAAATTGTCAAAAGTAATGTGAATGAAACGCACAAAATGTCACAATTTTGTTTGATAGACTTTGACATATCTTGACATTGACAACAAATTTTAAAACACTCCCCTCATCCTCAAAAACAAACCTCCAATTAATATATTTCGATCATAAACTGAGTCCTTAGGTTACAGACTACCATTGATGATGTTGGTTGATGAGTACGATGCAAGTGCAACCCCTCTGAAAGTAAAACTGGCGGCGGCGGCGCGGCGCAGCGCCCATGATCATGTCTGTGCGTATTTGTGTTACCTATTATTTCGGCTAACCTCTGTCACTTAAATAGACACTTACCATGCACTTACTCTGCCATGACCATGACACTTTAAAAATATACCTTTAGAAAATATAGAAAAAAGAGTAAATAAAAAAAAATATAATTTATCAGCAAAAATTTAATAATAATAATATAATAATATTTAAACAGCTACACACAACGCCTTCTCGACCAAAGTAAGCATAGTAAATGCTTGTGTTATGGGTTCTAGAAAGCATACATACATACATATATAAACTGACGGACTCATAAACTGCATCAAAGTTCAGGATTACTTTGAAATGATTTTTTTTAATAAGTATGCAAACTTTTTAGATTAAATTATATAAATATGGAGAGACTGGCTCTTAATCTTAAAAAAAAGCAAAATTTAAAAATAGAACTGCAGTAAAACAAATGAATATAGCCGGGAAAAGAAAATTTACTCGTAGTATCAGATTTGCGTGTTATTTAAAGCAAAGTTTTAAATTGATTTTTTATTCTTTTGTCAATTGAATTATTGCTACCAGCAGAATTGTTGGGTTAGTTTTTTAACTCATCGAGAGTTTTTGAACCATAATATGGATACTTCGTCCGAACAAGCGGCTCAAATTGTAGCACTGGTGCGGGAGGGCTTGGATCAACGAACGATTGGTAAAAATTTAAATTTAAACCAGTCTACGGTTTCTAGAATATACAGAAGGTTTGTGGAGACAGGTTCTTACAGAAGGAGACGTGGTACAGGCAGGACTCGAGCAACCACCGGTCGTGATGACCGATTTATTGTCACAACTTCCCTGCGAAATCGTTTCCTCACGTCAGTTAACATCAAAACAGAGCTTAATGAAGTGCGTGGAGTAAATGTGAGTGCACGAACAATAAGAAGAAGGTTAAAGGAAGCGGATATCACTTCTTTCAGACCAGAAAATGGTCCAAAGTTGTCTGTAGCTCACAGACAAGCTCGCTTAAGATTTGCGCGTGATTACCTAAATTGGACAGAAGAGCAATGGGCCTCCGTATTGTTCACGGACGAGTGTAGGACATGTTTATATGGTGCAGATAGTCGCAGAAGAGTCTATCGTCGACGTGGGGAGCGATATGCTCAAAGTTGCATTGAGGAGCGTGTTCCTTTTGGAGGCGGTTCGTGTATGGTCTGGGGTGGCATATCGATGAACGGGCGAACAGAACTTGTGTTCAGAGACATGGTCCGTCAAAACGGTAATAGAGGGGGTTTGACTGCACATCGCTACAGAACAGAGATCTTAGAAGATCACGTGGTGCCTTACATGGGATTCATAGGCGAAAATTTTACTTTAATGCAGGATAATGCCCGGCCGCACGCTGCTGCACAAGTTCGACAATATTGGGATACGTACAATGAAATGGCCAGCACGCAGCCCGGATGTTAATCCCATTGAGCATGTTTATAACGATTTAAAAAGAGCTGTACATGCGAGAAATCCTGTGCCCACGACAGTGGCAGCACTAAGAACAGCACTTTCAGAAGAATGAGACAATATTCCGCAAGATCTTTTAATAACCCTAATAAAATCTATGCGAAACCGATTAGAATCCGTAATAAGGGCACGTGGAGATAATACACCTTAATAAAACATAAATAAACCCGTGCATAAGGTTTGTGTCTATTGTTAAAACCATTTTTTTTATTAAACCAATTTTCGTTAAATTTCTGTTTATTCTTCAAAAAAGTCTTAAGGTCCTTTCCAGTACACAAACTTAAACTTAAGGATATGACCCTACGCTGTTTTAACGTTCACGAACTAATCTAGAGGTTACAATTTTAATCTGTATAGAAAGTTTGCATACTTGGTTAAAATATTTATTTCAAAGTCGTCTATTACTTTGATGCAGTTTATGAGTCCGTCAGTGTACTTTTTTTTTGTACATATAAATACATACATATTATACATAGAAACACCCAGACCAATGCAAATAGACATGTTCATGCCTTAGAGCATTAAACCATTTAATGCTCTAAGGTTCATGCACACAAATATTTGCACTGAGCGGGAATCGAACCTGCGACGCGAGCGAGATAAAATTACGTGCGTAGTCCATACACAGTACCACCGAACCACAGGCAGCCATGAATGAAAATGGCGCATTGTTTCTTAAAAATGTTATGAAATCGGAGTACATCGTATACCAAAATACATAAAAAATTCATCTAGTTAAGTCATTCATAGCCAAAAATTAATTTCAACAAATAGTTTGAGGTTATGTTGTAAACATTTTGTTCGAAAGTGACTACGAAAAAATATTATCTAGTTAAATAAATAGGTATTTAACTTGTAAACTTATGAAATTTATATTCATTATTGATAAAACCTTTTTGCGCTAGTATTATAGTAATTAATGCCTTATCATTTGATAGTCTTAACCAGGCCGGGAGTGGTAGAATGCTGTTAAATACTATTAATATCCCAATAAGATTCTCTCTTAGTAACTACATCTCAGGTTCTATAATTTTACCATAATATGCAATAGGCACGACGGAAATTAAAAGTTCTGATTGATTGTAAAGTAACTGAAATTTGAACTTTTAATAAATACAAGATTCTTTCATATTTTAATCAAATTAAGAAAACTTGCGTGTATTAAAACATTAACCAGCTATTTAACATATTATTCTAAAGAAGAAGTAAGAAATAAGGGTCAAAATAAATAATACATAAAAAAATAGTTTTCAAGAACATCTGCTTTTTTCGCGTAATTAAACATTAAGTTTTATAAGTTCATCTTTCAATTTCTTGATCCGCCAGTGAAAACACATAATGCTTAATACACAAAGTATAAGAATATAATGTTAGATAGACGTATTCAAGTCACAAATTGGCGTAAAAAGCAGTGTATTTTGTAAACAATTTAAAACGTAACAATGGCTGCCATTTACCAGTGTACCATCTATGCTGGCGCCATCTGCGATTAGCTTAAAGTAACACCAACCCCATTAAAGTACTCATACAAGTGCTGAATTTAAATATAATATTTTAAACTCACACGATTTGTGTCCATAACTATAATTATTTGTGTGGTGTATTAGAAACTCCTTAGAACGCTGTCTTTAAATTAGAGAAGATATAAATGAATGTCATGTAAATGTTCTGTCACAATGAATAAATGATTTTACTAATTAATAATATTTTATAATTTGTAAAACGGGTCTACTCGTGTTAGAAAATTATTATGAGGTGCCATAATTTTCTAACACGAGTAGACCCGTTTTACAATTTTATTATTATAGAGAGATTTATCATCAAAAATAATTTTTGAGGCTGGCAAGTTGAAAGAAAGAGAACACACGGCGACACGGCCTCGGCTCTCTCGTCCTAGATTTGCCTCTATGCAACAAAAAATGTACTTTATTGCCTGGTAATACAGTTAATTTCGTAAATACAAATTTTAGGCGGTATCGGTCCTTTTTAAGTCCATGGCTGTGACACAAATGACAACTTGTTACTTGACAAGACAAGACAAGCGTGACATCAGAATTATTCAGAAAACATGGCGATGGCGCGTTTGAGTACCTAGATACAGGTTCTTTTTTAAATCAGATTTACATACTTTTAGTGGTATTAGTTTAAGTAAATAAAATTTTAATATTAGACGTAACTGTTGAAGTAAAGATAATGATCTGTATCATACTATTTCTCAAATAATGCATTGTGGTGGTGATGGAATCCTTTGGGGACTCAAATTGTCACTCCATGAGCGATAGTTTTTCTTTGTATGAGCGTTACCTAAGAAGTTTCAATGTGGTTAGCTCTCGAATCGAGGAGAATGTGAATTGTGAACAAAATGAACATACCGTCTTAATCAATGGTGATTCTGAAAGTATACACAGTGGAGGCAATATCGAGCTATCTATCGTTACATCTAACGTTATAAATAAACATATCGAAACAGCTGAAACTGAGCACAGTTTGTTAAATCAGGTGGTCCGTGAACATATAAGTGATAAGGGGTCCAGTTTAGACACTGATTGTGTTAAAATACATTCACCGTGTACACCTCTCGCGTCATCGCTGTTAGAGAACTCTTCAGCGACCATCGAACGTAGTTTTATTGAGAAATCCAATACAACTGACATACACTTATCTTCTGAAGATTCCAAGACTGAGACTTTAAAACATCCTATGTTTATAACCCCTACTATGGAAAATAGTAATAATGCAGTTGACAGCGTGCCAATGTTTCGTCAGATCAGGCCATCGGAGAGTGTATTCAAGTTGCCTATAAGCGAGTTGTCCTTCAATGGGACCTTAAAACATGTACAAAAGATGAAACCTATAGTAGACCCAATAACTGCACTAAATTCTAGCACTGGGTTAGTAAATTTAGATGATAAGAATATAGAGGGAGGTCCAGAAGCATTTGAGAGTAATTTTAGTATTAGTCATATGGCAGAAAGCAGTACAAGTGAACAAAGAGTCAGTGATTCATCAGACGTTAGTGACAGAGTAGATAAGCATTCAGAGAGTACTGGAGACTCTCATTATGATTATAGAAAGGATGAAGTTAGCTCATCAAAATGGAACTTAGAACAGAGCTATTCATCCCTTGAGGCCTCGTTTGACAGTGGAGTGAGATCCCCGGACATGTTCTCTGATGAGGATGTAGAAGATGCTAAACCTGAAGTAAAACCATTTTGGAGTTTTCTTAAAGACTTTGAAACTTATGACAAGAGAAAAATGAGAAAGATTGAGGTATGTTAACAAGTACATTAATAATATACATAAATTAGTATCATTTAGTATTAGTATTATAAGTTTTGTTACAAGCTGTGTTAATAAGAACACTAATGGTATCATTATGATGATGAGGCAATAAATATGAAAATAGCGACCTATTTGTGGTAAACATAATATTAAGCTATATACTAATGCTACTTACAGGGAGTTAGTAAACTTTGTAAAAATACAAAACTATGATGTTGGTGGCCTTCAAATAACCACTAATTTTTATTTTCTTAAATCTATTGGCAATTTGGCATTAGCTAGTGCTGACCCACTAGTAAAGCAATATGCTCTTGAGGTTGTATAATATATATACCTACTTTTTCTGTTTTCATATTCATGATGTTTATTGAATCATCTATACTAATATATAAAGCGAAAGAGTTTGTTAGAACACCCTTATCTTTGGAGCTACCAGTCGGATTTGAATATACTTTTCGCATTTGATAGCCCGGTTCTCGAGGAAGGTTATAGGCTATGGAACATCACGCTACTGGCAACGATAGCAGAGCAGTAACTAAAACTGCCTCAGCATGGGTGAAAACACGCTGCAGAAGACTAGTTCTTTAATAAGGCAACAACTACTAAGTTAGGTTAGGTAGTTAGGTTTTAACACATTTTTATAGTTTGATGATTTTATATCCAATATCAATCTATCGATACTATTATATAAAGCGGAAAAGTTAGTTTGTTTGTTTGAATGTGTTAATTTCTGGAGCTACCAGTCAGATTTGAATAATTCTTTTTGCGTATGATAGTCCAGTTCTTGAGGAAGTGATGTAACATCACTGGTAACAAGAGCAGAGCAGTAACCAGAGATGCACGTGAAACCGCTCTGCAGAAAGATAGTGTTAGAAAAAAAATTCCTTATTATTTATATATTTATATATTATTCAAGGCATTCAAATCATAACACTCTAGTATTGATATATTTCATTAGCATCTTTAATAATAATAACCTTGTCTCAATCAAAAGAGATCATAATATCTAGTTGTTATTACATAATTACTGGCCTCATTTTATTGTATTAGTTGTAATGATAGTGTTTTACAATAATTTTCTATTATTATATGAACAGTTAGTTATCTTATGGTTGTGTTAGTTTGCAGGCCAGAGCCTTTAACCCTTAGGGTCTGCTACAGTCTTCCATGTTCAAGATTTTTTTTATATTCTTCCACATTTTATGGTCATTGTAAAATTGAATAGTACAATATTGATATATATGTTCATTTTTAAATTCAATCTTCTGAATTGTATTATATTTTGAATGTGGGTATCGTAATTACGGTGTTAAAATTCTAACTGCTAGTTGCAATATGAAATTCTGTATTTCCTAGCCCAGTGTTCTATTAACATTATGTTTACATGTATGCATATGAACTGGTCAAATCCCCTTGATTAACACAAAATCATGTAAAATAAATACATTTCAATCGATTCAGACGCCGGTATACAGTGATTGAAAAAAAAAAATTCATTGTGTAGAAAAAAAATATTCGTACTATAAAACTCTTAAATGAAATTAAATATTTTCTTAAATTATATTCTTATTATATCCTAATACCTATAGCTGTCACCTGCACTTGCTCGAATTAAAAATGTACGCATTATATTTATAAATTATAGCCTATGTCTTATTCTGACATTTAAGCTATATTTTTGTGGAGTTGCATTAAAACCAATTTAATAGTTTTTGTGCGAAAGAGTAACAAACATCCATACAAAACTTTCGCGCTTATAATATTAGTGGGATTTAATCTGGTGATAAAGTAATTGCAATAATATTATGTAATATTTACTTGTGATAATTCAGATAACAAATTAGTTATGCTTGATACTAAATGCCTATACAAGTATTGTTTACATTATATGCTAACTTATTTTGAGATATTGCTAGGTGCGTTTGTTCTCATAATGTTTCACATAGGTTTTATTATTATTTGAAGTCATTATAGGTTAGTTTCTCAGAAGTTACTGCTAGAAAGACAAAAATGAAACAAATTTTATTTCATACTAGCTTCCCGCGACACGGTTTCATCCGCGTCTTTGGTTACTGCTCCGCTCCCGTCGCCAATAGATTAATGATATATAGCCTTTAACCTTCCTCAAGAATTGGGCTAAGAATCGCAATAAAAAAAAAATAAGTATTCAAATCTGACTGGTAGTTCATAGTTTCTTAGTTTTAAAAGAAATCTCCTACACTAGGAAACAAGCCCTGTGTCGCGGGGAACTTTACAAACATACATTTAACAGACACAAAGTACCTACACCCAGACTCGGAACAAATATTTGTGGATCACACAAAGTTTTGCTCTAATTATAAGTGCAATCATTTAATTTCAGGAAACTCTTCAAGGGGTTCTCCCACCACCTTCAATAACAATTCTCAAAACAGATGTAACAGAAATGCTCAAGAAATACCACAGCTACTTACCACTTTTTAACGAAGATGCTAAACTTGAGCCGCCAGAAATAAACATCACTCCTACAAAAAGAGTTTCATTTGTTGAAATACCAGAAAATAATGATATTATAGAAATTGGTCCTAGCAATTTTAATATTAATAAACCAAGGAGTTCCATAACTAATGATAACTCGGATATGGATACTAGTTTAAATGATAAGAGTATACATTTGAAAATGTGTGCTGAGATTGAAGCAGTGGAGACATCTTGGCCTGATGTGTTAAAGTGCCGATACCATGATGTATAGTAAGTATTTTTTTTATTTTTGTTATTTTCTTTATTTATGATCTCTCATATTATTTACATTTTTAAATACATATTTACAAAAACTACACATTTAAAATATTTAAAATAGTTTACCACCATCATCGAGACTAAAGACCAAGCTACCGGGCGGCGCGGCGGTTAGAAATTCAGAGAAAGGAACCTCACAATACGTGTCGTGTCAGGCCCAGTGCACACCGCTGGAACCGCGGCGCCGGCGGGGTTAACTAATAACAATTAGGGGTTATATGTAATATTTAATCTTTCTAGTATAATACATAAATCTTTTACAGTTACAATGTGACGAAACATTCAGAGAAGTTAGAACTACTGGCCTTGCGTTATGGAGAGAGATATGTAGGAGCCGAGACTGACACTAGTGTTAATATTTATTCTGGGGGCATGCAGTCTCCCAGCAGTGCTAGCAAACGAAAAGCTATGAGACTGAAGTAAGTACTGTCTTTTTAAATTAGTTTACTTTAGTTAAGTTAAATCTAGCATTGACATCACATTTATTTGTGATTATAAACTATAACAAGAAGTGTATATTCTTTGTAAAATGTATATTTTATATTTTAATATTGATTCTGGATCTTTAAAATTAAAAGCCAGGCCACCATGAAATATTTGATTGGCCATCACAAAAGTCTACTCAACAAGGGACACATAATATGATATAACACATGAGGAATGAAATCAAGAAATAAGTGATGTATCACCAGAGATTTCATTATAAGTTGGAAATACAAAGAACATGCAGTTTCATTCCCTCAATGTTTGAAAATTAAAGTAATAATTATTTTTTCGTAGAATGTCGCAAGCTAAATCACCTGGAAGACGGCTCTCTCATTTGGCGCGTCGACGACAAGCGTTTGCAAGTGCAGCGACTATTGGCGAGAAGGTGCAAGCCAACACTAGCAAGATGGTGCTTATTGATAAGAAGTAAGTTTCATTGAAAATATTGCGATTGAATAATGGTTACTGTACCGGTTCTTAAAGTAGAGTTTGATACAGAGTTGGTACCAAAAAGCTCAAAAGCGGTGAAGTTTCATATTTAAGCACAGCCGAAATTATAATGGAAATTTTTATTTTTTTTATTATCTAGTGTTTTACAAAAAATCATTTTGAGTGTTTCTAATAAGGACATTAGATCTTTATCTTATAATAAAATTTTAAAGCCTTTTTTATTTCTCTTTTCACCAGTTTTTTTATCACTAAATAATCTATGCAATAATAAAGCATTAACGGATCCCTTTAGGGTAAAGGCCTCCTCCATACTCTTTCATTTGCCCCGGTCTTTGGCAGCTTTATCTTATAGTTCCCTTGTTATTTAGGATGCTGAGTTATATTTTTGCCTATTAAAAATACTATTAAGCTTTGTTGTTTGTTGTCTTCACTAATCTAATATCAGAATGTTTTCAAGTTTCTTCCCGCACAGAAAGCTGATAAACTCATCTGAGAGAAAGAGTCCTCGCACACGTCGTACTCCGGGCAAGAAAACGCCTATACGAAAGACACCGGGCAAGAAAACACCGGCTAAAACACCAAAGACAAGAAGTGGGGGCTCTAGCAATAAGAAAGCAATGAGAAGATTGTTAATGGATTCCGACCAAATAACTCGATCACAGCCTTCAAGAGAGTCATTGAAGAGAGCTCTTTTCATAAGCCCTGAACACAGAAAGTCCATACCTATTGCACCTTCCACTTCTGTACCTCAGGCAATGAAATCTAAAAGAGCTTTATTTGGTTCACCAGTTAGGACAACGAAAAGTATGGAAAGTACAAGTGATCAGTTTTTGAAAAGGAAGCGGGATATATTTGATGATGAACCGAACATTAGTAGGAGTAAAATAGCCAAGAGTTTGTCTTTCGGAGGTGATACGGCGGCTGGTTCATCGTCTCTTGCGTTCGCTCGACGCGCTTCAGAAGCATTCGCTACTAAATGTGCCACTGAATTACAAGATCATCATAAACAAGTAAGTTTGTTTTTGTAATTAGTTTTAGTAAGCATTAAATGTGTCTTCACTTGCTTTTACTTCTTGCTTATACATCAGTATCTATCTACCTTCTCACAGTCCCATCTATATTGGAGTCAACTGCTAGTATAGTTTACTCACAGTCCCATCTATACTGGAGTTGGCAGCCAGTCTAATGACTTAAGATTGATTATAACTGTGGTTTTGGAAAGACACTGAATTTTGATGGTTACAAGCTGCTCAAAAAATTGGTATTCAGCTAATTAACTGGTAACTAATTCGAACGTAAATAGAAAAATAGGATGGTTTTGAGTTTAAAATTCCTCCATAATTGTGACCTTTATAGTACTTATAGGTCATTGCGAGAATGATGACAATTTTCATATTACTTTTGCCTTTTATGAAATAGAGCCAATAATAAATTTATTTTTTTAGTTTTCAATTAACTAAACTCAAAACCATCATATTTTTCTTTTTACTACTACTACTTATATATAACACAGAACACATAGAACATATTTTTAAAATATAGTCCGATTGAATGATAAAATTGAAAACCACGAAATATGATACCTTAACGATAATTTGACATTCGACGGCGTGTATCTACATTTAATTGAACATGTATGGAACGCACAAGATGATTGTCCTGTGGTGCGCTAACAGAAGCTGCTGTGGGCGGTGTCGGAGGCGCTGCGCGCGCACGGCTGGCGCATGTCGTCGCCGGGCTTCCGCGAGAAGGCGTCCGCCCTCGCGCGCCTCACGCGCAAGCTGCTCGCGCTCGCGCCGCACGCCGCCAAGCTCGCCGCCTCCAAGCTGTCCACCTCGGACACTATGCTCAAGTGAGTGTACTTCACCTAATAGATCATGAATATACATATATACCCGGCAAACAACTACAACTGTTTGCGTATGTGCATTTTAAGCCAATTTAATCGGCCAGTCTTAGCACATGGCACACAAGTGTCATTTGATGGTCTACCAATAGCGTGGTCGATAGGATGCGTTCCCACGTCGCACCCCGCTCCTCCGCCAAAAATACCCAAAAATGAGTTCTGCGCATCCAACCTCCTTGTTTCTAAATCCTTCAGTTATTTTAACTCGCTGGCAACATTAAATTTTTCTCTGTCATTTGCAGAATCGCACGTCAGTACGTGTATGCTATCATCCAAGGTCGCACAGTCGAGGAGTGCTTCCAAGAGGAACAATTGAAAATCGCTAACGAGACAAACAGCAAAGTCACCGGCTACATATCGGCGAGCGCTTATCAACAGATACGAGCCCGTCAGACTGTCGCTAATACATTCGCGTCACAAATAAAGGAAAATACATTTATGAATGGAAACAAACAGGAACAACCTAAGAGCAACTCTAAGAACATTCTACAGGACAAATTAGTGAACATAGACAGTAACTCGAATAGCAGCAGTGGTCTCAGCATGCTTGACAAGTCCAGCCTCGGATTATTCAAGTCCAACTCGATGCCGTCCTTCGAAGAAGCGGCTAAAATGAGAGCGCGACGCCAAATTAGTTTTGACGATGTTGACTTTCCTAAAAGATGATTTGTCGACGATGCTTTTCTTCTCTTTTAAGTTGCAAATGCAACATTGCAATGCAAATTGACTAAAACTATAATATATATATAATAGTGACAATTTTATTATTAAGTGAAAGTGGTAAAATTAAATACTTAATGCCTCTAGTTTGAGATATTTGAGTAAAACTGGATGGAGGAGAAATGCACCCGATAACAAATATAGTGTTAGTGCTGTCAAATACTTTATAGTAGGGTACAAATATTATTATGGTTCCTTAAACAATACAATACACATTTTAGGCGCGGGTGAAGCCGTGGGGTGCAGCTAGTAAGGAATAAAAATAAAGCTAATAAATAAGAGCAAAATGTTTTCTACTGTACAGTAAAATCATCTAGCTTAAGGTCAATGTCGCCCGTGTCCCCGGTCAGCTGTATGTGTACGCGCCAACACGGTTCTGAAAGTAGGACATTGCACTAAGAATCACTAGCACTATTAAATTTCGTATTCGGTACCATTACCTTTCCACCCAGTTTAGACCACTTTATAGTCATTTCTATAGCTTATTTTCCTTTTCTTCATGCTAATTCTAATGCTGCCTTTCTCTAAGAGATGTGTAGTGTATGATGCGACGATAAGCAAAGAGAGGGACGATAAAATGTATGTTCACTAAATGTAATTGATCGCGAAATCGATTTACTAGAAGTTTAATTCACATTATCCTGAAATATTTTAAGCTTGGTTACCATTCTGCATCTCTCATTTCATGCAATAGCAATCTTTGTAGATAAAGATTTTGAATTGAGAATTGCCTAACAAATGCTGCACCATTTAAATGTCACTTTCTTACAGTATATTGTTTTGTCTTATATATTTATTTCGTTGTGCATGATGTGTTCTAGCAATTAGTAGCTCGTAAATATAGTTAAGTATAAATGTAAAATAGTACGAAGCGATATTAAGCGTAATAATATTTCAGTACATTGACTATTTTCATGTTCGATTGTATGTATGTGTTACTACTATTGCTGAGTATGATCTCAGGTGTTATTTGTGAAAAATAAATTATTTTCCTTAATATAAATATTTGGTTTTATTTGAATAATCGATGTGTGAAGGTTAAAGCGTATCGACAATAATTACAATCGGTTATTTTACATGTTTATGTGACTGATAAGATTACTTTTATTTGATACTAATTACAGTTTAGACAGATTTATTAAATCCTTTGTTGTGACTGGTGCGCTATTAAAATGGGCTGTCAACAATCGTATCCTGGATTGACACAGGACGTTATTGAAGATTACGCGGGTTTAACTTACCTGAATAAAGGAGAAATACTTCAGTGAGTATTTAATTGTACATAATGTTAAAATATACTTTTAGAAGCATTTGGAACTCTGTTGGTTGTCTTGGTAGAGAAAAACTCTGTAGCAATGACATATTAGTTATTTTAAAAGTAATTTGATACTTCCACTATAGGCAGCAGCTTCTAGGTGAAGCTGATATTACAGAAGTCCATAAGCCGCAGTTAGGTACCAATTTCCATCCTTTGTTCGCAGAAGGGCAACTTCTCATCAGGTGGTACAAATGTCATAAATAATAGGTACTCTTTTGTCATTTGACTTATAAAAGTTGTTTGTTATTTAACAGCTTGATGAAAAAATTCTACTCAATAGATCCAGAAAAAATACAAAATAACTATCACCACAGATTTAACAAAGAAGAAATTGTTAACAAATTTCCTGTGCTTAAGGTAAGTAGTACTGTATTATTGGCTAGTATTGTAATATATAGGGATAAATATCTAATCGCTTGCTACTGCTTCTACCTATACCAAAAAGCTGTAATAAATTTCACTGAAACTGCAGAAGTATTAGAGCCAATTCACATTAAAAGTTTACCTGACATAGCAAAATCTGTGGGTTTTTATACACACTTCAGTCTACTCCTTTTTGGGGGAAAGCGTGATAAAAAAAAGTTATAATATAAAAACTTTATTATTTGAAAAATATTTTGCAGAATAATCCATTTCAAGACCGCATATTTACCGTGTTTTCTTCTATGAACGATAACTGCTTCTCATTTGAAGATCTGCTGGACCTATGTTCTGCAATGAGCTCGGAATGTCCGTCAGAAGTAAAAGCAGCGTGGGCTTTTAAAATATTTGGTGAGTAAGATTATGGCCCTGTTTCGTCACTCGCTGATAAAGTGCGTGATAACCTATTGGAAACTTAACTGACAGATAGTACTTCAAAATCAGTTCCACAATTGCCTGATAAAACCTTAACTGAAAAATAAACTTTTTTATAATATTAGACAGATTTAACTAGAAGATGTTAGATATAAATATCAGACATTTTAGCAGCTAGTGTTGAAACAGGGCCTAAGCCTTTGTAATTAGATACCTTTCTACTTGCATAAAGTAAATCAAGAGCCTATTCCCATAATTTGTCGTGGTATCATAACTTGCCAATTAAATAATAATAAACGAATTTCGGCTAATAAGGGCCTGTCTCACCACTGCGCACTGGCTGCTAAACTATCTGATATATATCTAACAGAGATAACATCTACATCTTTTTTATATTTTTAAAGAGTTTATTTGTCAGTTAAGGTTATCAGGCACTTGTGAAGCTAATCGATGAAGTTTCGAATAGATAATCACGCACTTTATTAGCAAGTGGTGAAACAGGGCGTAAGTACATTACATATCCAGGCAATGGTTTTTAGCTAAGGTCCTGAGCCTGTAGGTGTTCCGAATGCCTTAGTTTACAGATGAAACTATAACTTATTAGTTTGATAATTATTTTCAGATTTGGACGGCGATAATCAAATCACGGCGAAGGATATTTGTCAGATAGTAGACCGATTGACCTGGAACCCTAATAACCGTCATCACTATATTGATAGAGACTCCAAGATGAAAATATCTAGCGTTGTAAGTACCTAGTTTGATATTTATTAAAGGTGGTACAAATTGCGGAATTGATAAGGGTGAACTTAACGTGATATCTACCAGTTTCATAAATTTGTCTCGGTAGCGCAGGGGTGCGGTGTAACTTCACCAGTCACCAGTTTTTTTTCAACTTTGTGCTATTCATAAAATTAAAAATTGTGGCGTCTTGCTCTGTGCAAGTTTTGCACATTGAACGGACTCGAAAGTATAATCAGATGTACTTCGTGTCCGTTAACTTTTTAATTTACCCGTGACGCGACAAAGAACTTGTTTCCAACTGCGAGAGTTTAATACCTAAAAAGTTATTTAAACTAAATAAAAGAAATAATTTTGATGATATTATGATTTATTGAATTATGATAATAGTGCACACAAAATGTAGAAAAATGAAACATACAAATCATACCTACGGTTTAAAATTTGCCGCGTTACAAATTATTTATGTTCTAGTGAGAAATCTCTTTCAAATTCGGAGTGTAAAAGATGTGTTTTCCTTACAGATATTACAAGAAATTAATCTGGACAACAGTGGCAGCATTGGACTTAATGAATTCAAACTAATCATGGCGCGAATACCTGAGTTTTCATCGTCATTTTATTTTAGATTGTAAATAGATATCTGGTTCATAAAATATAAATCACCTTACATATTTTGTGATTTTGTGTGATACTTTGTTGTTGTGGCGCTATATCACCCTAAAGAAGAAATAGGTTGGGCTTTCTAAACGTATTCGATAAAAAGCATAGGAGATAAGTTAGATGCTCCCTGTTATATCTACTAATAAAAGTATTATTATGTTAAACTAGTAATTTTTTTATATATCTATCTTTAGAAATTGCTTGCAAGATAAGCGGTTTTTAAAGCTAAGATGTGTTCGAACTAAGATGGCGGACCCCGACACTATCACGGCATCTCTTACCCTAAGATAAAAATACAAAACTATTTTGAATATCCTATCGTATAAATGCTTTGCAAGCCGCTTTGTTATATCGTCCCGCTAGCGTTCGGTCCGGTAGCGATGGCATCAGCGACGTGCGTCCTACAGTATTGGGCAGCACTATCGGTTGCTTATATGACACGTGGTACGATGGGTAGCTCAGGTATGTTCTGCAATGAATAAATTAAGAGGACGCATGTAGGTAGCAATATCATCATCAAGCGTCGACAAGAGAAATCGACACAATAAGTAGGTAGGTTACCTACCTACTTATTGTGTCGATTTCTCTTGTCGTAGGTAATAAAATTACTACATGACATTTTAGTAAGTACGACTTTAAAACATAAGTGGTATTCACAGATCCCGTATAGTTATTATACTCTTTGTCACAGATGTTAGTCAAACATTAAGATTGGATGATGTGTCAGTCAAGTCCCAGTGATCGAGTATCCTGTCTCGCTATAAGAAATCGATCTTATTCATCTCACTCCTAACCCAACGATTGTTTAATTCGCCTGACGCCTACGATGTACAGACGTTTATAGTAATGTTACACATTCTGGTGTGACTAAATAGCAATAAACGGTAAGTATGTAAGACTCACTCTGTCATTTCAGATGGACATTTAAATTCATAGGCAGGATCGAGGAAATAAGTCACTGGGTGGTAGGCTTTCGGATAATCTCTGTAGTAGTCTCTATGGCGTTGAGCAGCCTGCAAAAAAAACAATGTTTTATTGAGCGGGTTTGAGGCTGGCTGTCTAAAGAAGCAGAGCGAGATACATAGCGGAGAAATATTAAATATATAGGATTGATTTTATTGCATTATTGGTTTATTCCTCGTTTATCCGCTCTGTAGCCTTGCTTCGCTTCGGCAGCCTAATAGGTATACGACATATTTTCTGATTAGGTCGATACTTACTTCGTAAAATGTATCAATTTCATCTTGTCTACCATTATCGACAAATAAGATATTGTTCATGGCAAAACTTGAAATTTCGAAATAATAAAAATTTGGATTACGCGCCCATTTATTTTAGAAAACGGGAAGACAAAAATCTGACATAGACAATTGATAAATGTTATTAGAATTTTTATGGATGGCAAAAATCGCAAAAATTGCCTGTTTAATAAATTGGTAGTAGACAATTTCATTAGCAATAGAACAGTATTTACCTCACGGAACAAGTACTAAAGGATTTACCTCAATGATTTACCTAGTTTGTTATTCCTTTTCAAAAGATTTATTCTGTAGTAAGTATATATGAAGGTTGTAGGTTTTAGGCTTTTTGTTTTACCTAAATTCTTCTTGGGATAGTCAAAAAAAGACCCTATTAAAATTCAGAGCTATTACCAGTAAGGCCATACACTTAATTGACCCCCAATAAACATCGTTAGGTTAGGTTATGACTAGTCAAACGAAGTGAAAAATTAATTCACTGTTCATTACTTTTAGATATAAAATGTCAATATTTTAATATTAATAATTCTTGTAATAATGAAATGGGCAAACTACATACTTTGACTCGTAAGGTGTAGTTTGTGAACTTTGTAGAGTTAGAAGCTTGGCTCTACATGAGATCTGAATCCGATAAATGAGATCTGCACATCTAAGTAGTCTCATCTGCACCATTCATAGTGCAGGTCAATGGTCCATACGGTACGACGGGCATTTTGCGACTTGCACATTACGAGAACTGCATATTTTGCGACCTGAATGTTTTGCGTAGCCTGAACATGTTGCGACTTGCACATTATGCTATGGAACACTTTTTAAGAGTGCGAGCCTTTGGTCTCACAACATTTTACATATAAATGTTTTTGATGGGATTGATATCATCATTACCACTGTGTGTAAATGTGTCTATTATGGGAGGGAGGGAAGTGCTTTCTGCATCCCAGTTTCCCTCAGTCTGAGAACGACTTTCTACAACTTCAGAAAACAACTCTTCCTACAACTAATAAAAAGACAAATTCCGAGAATGACAAATTCCGAAAATGACAAATTCTGTATGTGACAGATACCTAGTGTCAACTTAATTTTGGCTTTCAGTTGAGAAATGTCGAAAATGACTAATCTCTAAACGTGTAAAGAAAGAAACAAACTTAAAAAATCAAATCTTTTCTCTAATATATTAGTTTACTATAACAAATTGAAGTCAGTCTGATGTAAGTAGTAAGACAGTAAATCAAAAAGTGTTGGATACTATTCCTAAGTCATAGTCATAAGCTTACTTATTATTCATACTCAAGTATGAATATTATTGTTTGTTAATTTGTAGCAAAAAGTTGCCAAGTTTGAGTCGGACTCAACCATGAAAGGTTCTGTAGTACCAAGTTATATTTGACTGGATGTTTGTGTGGGTGACGAGCAAATGGGTTGTAACTTTGAATTACTTTGTTTTTCATAGTGTTTTATGAATGACAATTTGTCGTTTTAAGAAGTTGTCATTGTAAAATGTTGTCATTTTCGGTAGTTGTCATTGCAAAATGTTGTTTTTTTAGGAAGTTGTCGTTCTCAGCCTGAGGGCCCATCAGTTTGATTTTTGTGGCATTTTGCTAGGTATATCTCTATGATTATTAAAGTAGGTATTTTTCGATTTAATAAATACGAAATCTCATAATTATAAGTAAATAGGTATTATAATATACGAGTACTTAACAAAGAAAAGTGATAAATATTTTTTTGGAAAGAGTTATCTCATAAAAGATTTCGTTGTCGCTCCATATCGTGCCCCTAGACATCTATCTGGCAGCGGTGGTATTCCAGATGTGCATCCCAGCGATTGAGGTAATACAATGGGCTGCTTGTACTTCACATGGAATGGTGGGAAGGAGAGATAACCACTGAAAAAAAAAATAACACAGTTCTAAGGTAACGAATAACCTATTCTTTTTTTCTTCTTCACACGAGTATCGTAAGCTACAAGTAAGAGTTTGTAAGAGAGCACCAGGCCACGGACACTTAACATTATCGACGTAGGTACATAAGTACTAAATACAAATACTGAACTGCAGAACGTGTTAATATGTACTTATGTAAACGTGACCAAGCTGCGGTCATCGACCTGTCAGCTGAACAAATTTCGATGGAATTTGAAAAGAAAATAGTGTCAACACCATACTAAAAAAAAAAAATATGTTGTTTATCTTGATAAAACTTTATCCTGTTCGATGTCAAGCCTCCAACTAAACTCAAATCCTGGATCCACTAATTGCGAGGTACCTAGGCACACGCTATGAACACAGGCCAACACAAAGCCGTAAATAATGCGATATGCTAAAAATTCGAATAATGCTCACGTAGTCATTTCCACGGGACATTGGTAAGCATATTCAGCATCAATAAAATATTGCAGTGGGTGATAGCTTGTAGGATAGCTTCTGTAGTAATCACGATGTTTTTGACAGGCCTGTAAATGAAAATTAATCTGTAAATTAAATTGCAAAATTTACAATTACTTAATTACTAAGTACTTGTGTTAAACATTGCAGTGGAACTGCCCTCCACCAGATAGGTACCAAACAGTAATTTAAAAATAAGTAAGTAATAGGTAATTTAAGTAATTAACCAAATAAACTGACAAACCGTGTAAAATTTTTCTATTTCTTCTTGTCGTGTTGGATCTGAAAATAAAATATATTTGACCATAATTACTATTTAAATACTATAGTAAAAGATTATCTGCACTTCTTTCTGTTGTAGCGTCTAGTAGACGTCTTTTGCTAGTAAAATAGGTACTTAGAGAGTGCAATTTAACTGATAGGTTCTAATATAACAGAAAAGTAAGTGAATTATGTCATTGTAATACATATTCTAAATAAGAAATGCACATTTAGAGTTTCTGATTTACAGTATGATATTTTGAAAACAACAATGTAGACAGAAAAATGAAATACAAGAGGACTAGAGGCCAAGGACAACAGAATGACATCAAAATTTAAAAATTAAGTCAGTCAGTTTGGCAAAAAGTAGATCTAAGCTACTGACCTCTATTGTATAATACATTTACAGGTCAGTAATCTACTGATTTATGTAGATAGCTGATGGTATAGATAATTAATATCTTCGTTTATAACGTCTACGTATGATGTATGACCATGGATTTAATAATAATAACTGGATAGCTCACTTGAGTTGAGCCACAAAATGTGAATGAGAGAGACTTACTTTTAAGGTCCGTTGTCACTTTCTAAACGAGCAGCCATAAATTGCGATTTTCGCGGACACTACAGAAACATTAGCAAACAAAGTACCGGCTTATCGGAAGCATCCCCTAAATGCGGTTGTTTTGTACCGAGACATTGACAACGGATTTGACGTGGAGCGACTGAAAAAGGTGTATGTTCTGTACTATACCTCCAATAATTGAGCTTATCAAAGAGGTATGCAATTACTTCGGGTCGGCTTTGTTGTTAGACAAATACTGCCAATGCAACAATACTAACCCGCTTGTGTATAGCAAACCTCACCTGTGCAAAGAGGGGTTAGTTACAGTTATGTAAGAAATGATACACAGTCATATTATTAGGCATTCAATCATGTTTGTTGATTCAGATACATCCATGTAAAATTATTTTTACACGTTACTAAAAAGTCTTCCTTTTTAAAATGTTGGCTACATACCACACTGTGTTTTGAAATTTTTTTGGGGTTTTTTAATACTTCAAGCCATTTGTTTTTGACTATTTCGTCACCTGGTAATCTGAAATTTAAAGACGGATTTTAATAAAGTTCTTAACAAAAGAAGTACTTTCACATTAACATGGTCTAATAATAATATTTAAGAATCACAAAAAGCCGTTGTAGTAATAAAAACAAATCGTTGGCAACATGAGAGTAATAGATACTTGTTAAAAAGATATTGCTACTAAGTTATTATGATACAATAACAACACATTTTTTTAGTTAAACATTTCGGTATTATTTACAATCATTAAAAAACTAATATATACCTCGTATACTATACTGTACTATATAGACAAAAGTAAATTAAGAAATTTTATTTTTCGCATAAAAAAGTGTCACCCTAATAACCTATTACAAGAACATCTTACCTATGAAAAGATATTCCACAACCAGGATATGATTCAGTTTTACAACCAGCTACAGCACAAGTCTGAACCATTTTTTTAATTTATATTGTTAAGAAAACTCGTTACAAACTGGAAAATAAAACCGACGTCCGCTGGATAGACCAACAACAACAACCGCCATATTGTTTTGGGGAATCGTGAAATGTGTTACCCACAGAACAAGTACTAAAGCATAGAAGGACTATTAGGAGAATAAAGCGTACACACTCAGAGACAAATAGAAGTTTAATAGTGCTACGATACCTTCTGACAGTTTATCGATATCGATAGATGAAATTTGTCTATGGGCTATGGTAAATTAACAGACATGCTAATAAAATGAGGTCTGGTTCCATAAAAGCTCTCGTAAACGAACTACAAGAAACAAACGGCCGTTTTACACCTCACCGGAATGGCATAGGCCGGCAGCGGCGCCAGGAGCATTTTCAATGTGAAATAATTTGAAGTTTATATTCATGTTTCATGCTGTCAGTTCAAACACAATGTAAATTGTATATGAATAAATTAAATAAATTGAAAATTGAAATATACATGATCGATCCACACACTACCTCGCATCACGGAGCGTAGTGCGAGCGTGCGTGTTCTTGTATTGTTTGTAAGTATCTCTCTTTGTATAGAAATCACGCGTGGTGCAACACACTGAAAACGCATTTAAGCGCTGTGTTACTGATCACACGCTTACATGCAGAGAAACACGTACTCACGCGCGTGGGTTCGGGGCCAGACGGTATGGACACCGTGTTCTGCAGTAACGTGCGTGATTGATGATGCAGACCAGCACTCTCGCATCTGCACGCGTGGCACCGTCACCGCGTCGCCACGCTCCCGCAGCGTAGTGCGGGGCAGTGTGTGGATCGCCAAAATACCGGTATCGGCCCTCTGTTCTTTTCTGACTTTCTTAGTATAGCAGATACCCCAAGGTAAAAATAAAACACAGCTGTAAGATTCATGTCACAAATGTATGATTATATTTCCAATAATATTGAAACACATTATTACTGCCTCTTAAAATTACAGTTTTGTTTAGGAATGTCCTGATTATTTGTGCATAAGCTAAAATATTTTTTGTTATGTTATGAATTGGTACTATTAGAAATTTTTCCCGATCAATTTTATCAATAAATTTCTGTAGTCATCTAGAACATTTATTTATTTATTTATTGAAAAAGTATTTACAATATCATTACAGATAAAAAATCCAATACGATATCATAAAAAAACCTAAAAAAATTACTAAATAAATATACCTATTTATCCAATACTATACATTTTTGTGCAACATCTTTGAATTTTGACAGGGTACATTGAAAATATTAATTTCTATAGAAATAATATTAATAAGTCGTATGGCGCGTGACAATGGAGCAAATTTGAGTAGATTCGTCCTCACCGCTGGAACGTTAAACGTGTAACAATATAATATATAACATAATTCTCTCTTAATTTGCTTCATGGATCTTCCGGTCTGATCTTTCGGAAACCTGCAAAAGAACACAATGTATGAAACACTATGAAAGGTACAAAGATAGTTACCACAAAATCGTTAACACAAATTATAGTAATATTTTTGTCATCGATAAAATATGCAGCACAAGTCACAACACTATTGAACATGACTACACAAATTGGTAAAAATGTAAAATACTTAAAAATTACTGAATTGAATGGCAAACAGACGATTATAATATGATTGCAGTATAGTAAAGTATAAATCACTTAGATATTTTGCACGTATATATAGGTTTTTAGTATATATTATTGGTTTGTTATCTACTCACCGATGGAAGTTGACGATTTAAACTTGATTTTCTTTGCGAAAAGAATGTAATTTACAACCTACAATAACGCAGGACATTGCTTATCCAATGGGCTTAATTTTACTTCACAATAGCACTATGTAATTATTAAATAACATATATTATTTCACAAAACAGATAAATAACAATGAAAATTACGAGCGGCGGTTTAATCCGACTAAATTGTCTAGAGGCCTTGACAAGTTGGAACATTTGACATTAGTTCACTTTTTAATTCGGCATCCAAAGGTAACCAAAGGTAACCAAATTGACGTTTCTACAGTGTACACCGGGCGTCCTTAGCAAAATTATTTGTCTCTTTCTTTTCAATGTATCCGGCTTATTTGGAAAAATAGGACAAGTATATGAGGGCGATTAACACTCCTTCTATGTATGTACTTGTTCTGTGGTGTTACCACTAGTTACCAGGACAAAGACTGACATTATCCCTACAATATATTTTACTTTAACTTTCTTAAATTTATTAACCCTTTTTTATTTGACATCGAATTATAGATTCTCTATTTCTACAGATGTCAATATATTTTTGATCTAAGTGATTCTTTGGTAAACTCCTTATTGTGTTATGTAGCCACACTTCGATTAAAAATTATACAATGGCAACTGTATGAGAGGGACACCGCTACTAAAAAGTGAGTCTCTGTCGAGACCGCATTTCCTTATTGGTTATTGTTGATTAAAAATAGTATGTGTTAACTGGTCATAGAGCTTAAATTCTTTTGAAGATTAACATCCAGTAAACCTTCCAGTTTAGATACACTTCGATGTGTATGACCCGTATTAAACCTATTGAAATGCCTAAATCCTACCTGGATGATGTTTGTTACCACTCAGCGCCTAAACGGCTGAACCGGTTTCGATGAAAATTGGTATGTAGGTACATAGATGCGGTGCCGGAGACGGTGGGCGTAGAATTCATTTTATCTCAAAAATTGGTCTGGATTTCGAGTTACATTACTTTAACAAATACCATTTTCCACGCAGGTGAAGCCGAAGGTCGCAGCTAGTCTAGTAGATAAATAAACTGAAAAATGGCGTATATAAGACAGCCGCATTATACTCATACTTACAGTATGTCTAGTATAAGTACTTATATTTAAGCAAGATTTCGCGATATAAAAGCCGCTGGGGCAGAAAGAGTAGAGTAGCAACCGAAAGAAAGAATCAGTACTGTAGGTTAAAATATATAATATTGAAAGTTAGCGTTAATCAATGCTCAAAAGCCGCTTCTAGATAATTATGATATGATATGTTAAATGACAATTTTCAAATGTTGTGTTTTAAATACCCCGCCTTTTCATAGTGTGGGGTGTGGGTGACATCATAAGCTATGCATCAAATAAGTAGAGTTATAGACGAGTGTCAAATTTATATCAAATGTCATTTATAATCTGTAGTCAGAGGCAGTGCTAAACGTCAAAACAAATTCTCAAAATTTTATTCTGCATATTTTTCATTAAATTTGATATTTATTGCGGTTTCATTAGTATTATTGTAAATTAACGTGAACAGTGATTATGAGATGTGTATAATATTCGTTTGTGATAGTCGGTTATCGCTTCGCAGGCGCTGCTTTGTTATTTTGGGTGAACTATTTTTGTCCGCTCTACATTCGGTGCATTGGAATAAATTTTGACATCCAGGAAAAGAATGTTCTTCCTGTACGGTGAGTTCGTTAGACCCTAGTAAACATTATAGGCAACAGCTGTAGGCTACAATTAGGTTAAAAGTTAAAACTGGTATGGATAGCACATTGTTGTATCGCGTGGGAGTATGATCATTAGCATATTTTTTACTTCGGCGTATTTACGTAGCTTTCTTAGATTATTTCAGTGCATCACCGTATAATCTTTGGTAGTTGCACCATATTCATTTAAGTACTTTTTTACTTTTTTAGATAATTTACAAGCAAGCAAAATTGAAATGTCGTATTTTCAATGTAAAATATATACAGACTTGTGCACTGCAGTTTGTTTACTTATTTACTTTGTCGTTCCGAACGTTTTGATCTAATAAACAAGTTATAGGAAGCCAATTGTGAGTTTTTGTTATATTAAGTAATATATTTGTGAGATATTTACACATTCATAAAATATTATAAAAACTTATGCAGCTATAATTTATCTGTTGCTTCACCATATATTTCTGTAGTAAAATAGATCATTACATACCATAACGTTTCACACCAAAGTATATCATTACAAAATTTTAACAGTGGTTATAAAAATAGTTAATAATTTTATTAAACTTGTTTCTCTACATTTTATACATGACAAAGATGGTCCTATAACAATAACTCTTCATTTGACTTTTATATTGAACAATGACAAATATATTGGTATGCATTATAAATTTTAATGTAGATAATAAAGCAATGCCAACCTTTTCAATGTTGAAACATACCGTAGCCCTTGAAAATCTTTCTTACATTTTCATCTAATAATGCACAGTAGTTTCAAATGGAAAACATAATGGTCATCATCATCAGACCACCCCATTATTATTCAACTGCAGGAAAATATTAAGATGACATAATAATAATATGAATATTGTATTCCCTAGACGGTTCAAAAACCAAAAGTGCAACTTTTTTGCTGCTGTGGATAAGTCATTTCTGATGTTATTTCTGAAAGCACTCTCTTGGCAATAGCAGCAATAATTGTGCTTTTGGCTGCCAGCACAGTAATTATGTTTTTGGTGTTAGCATAGTCACCGTCCTTAGTAGCTCTGTTTCTATGAGTGGCGGTCACCATATAATTTTACACGGGCCGGTTACTTGTCTATCATTGATAAAAACAAAAAGATAAAATATATAACTTGCTTGCAAAATTTTGTATCTAAAACTACTAATGTTATCTTTTTATTAATAAAAAGTATGAGTCACCCATACGTAACAACTGTTTTATCTCTGCCTTATCTACACTTATCTTATCACACAATTATTTGTAACCCTTATAAATTGACTTCTCTATTTATTATCATATCATATACCGTTATTATTTGCATTGTCTGATATTTATTTAATGGACCGAAAATTATTTGTGTTTTTTTCGTATTTTTTAAAATTCTTTTTACTTTAGCTACAGGAAGTTCTTAAAATATTATACATATTTATTCAGATATCAATAATAATTAAAAAATATTGTAACAATCTTAGATAGTAGTAGTTAGGTACACAAATGTTTGTTTAGTGGGCACCCATTGTTTTCTTTCTAAATAATAACTGTGTATCACAACTGCTATCTTAGGTGTCTTTTGAATTTAAATCCATTATCATTTCAGCTGTAGGATGTATTGAGATCTGTAATCAGTGTCTTCCATCCCCAGGTTGTCTGTCCATATTGTTAGTAGATGACCACATTTATTAAAACTGCACAGAAATAAAATTTATGTGACTGTTATTATCACATAAATTTAGTTCAGATCCAAGCCAAGAAAATAATTGTACCGATGACAACAATGTTTAATACATTATAACAATGTACAGTGTAATTGTGGTAGCTTACATGGTAGCTTTACAAAATTATACCCAGACTTGGAACAAGTATTTACAGATCATACAAATATTGTCCGCTATAGAAAACTCACCCACAATTTTATTTTATTTTATTTTTATTTTATTTATAAGGTTTACCAGTAGTTATTACACCAAAACATTCACTAAATACAAAACAAAGTATTATCTCAAACTAAGTGCACAACTTAGGTAGGTAAACAATACATGCATATAATTTAGTATTATTTAAGCAATAACAATAAAATTGAAAAATAGCGAGGAAACAATGGCACTAATTAAAACAATTTCTGTATAGGACAGTAGTTAGCAGATGGTTAATCGATAGTGAGATTATGGACTTGGCTCTTGTATCTTTGAAGTGTCGTTCCAAATATATCTATTCGTTTATTGTAATGATTGTATAACTTACTTAGCCAACAGACTATGTACTTTTGGTGGATTAAATATTTTTAAAGACTGTTTTGTTACTATGTAGCTGTAGGTACTTTAAAATCATCATTATTATAATATTTCTATTACTTGTATTTGTATAGAACATTCCTCTGCGTAATTATTTATCTGTTAGTCTGTTTACAATGTTATCTATGTGAGATGACTAATGGCTATTGATTAATATTCAATATTTATGTTATTCATTACAATTTGTATAATTATTATTATATTATATTATTAATTGTAATCTTCACAAAGTATTTGACTAGCATTCTATCATATTTGGCACAATTGCTGTGCATCATGCTTTGGTTTTGAATCCTGTCCTGAATGAATTGAAGTATGTAATAGGTAACAAATTTCTTGCAGCCCAAATTCTATAATTTTCTTTACTTCTATTTTATTATTAATCTGTGATAGTCTAGTGGTTACGGTACATTTTAATACACGAAACTAGATCTATAATGATATTTTCGAAGTTGTTTTATACATTTAGCAAATCACAATAGACCATTCATGGTCGCAGTGACATTACAGCCGCATCATAGAAAAAAAAAAAAATACATTTAGCAATAATATCTTGGACATGACTGATATCTATACTTATGTTAAAGGAAAACATCGTAAAGCATCTTGGACAAAAAAAAATTCATAAAAGACATGCACAAATATCGAAAAAGGGTCGTCGTAGTGCTATGGAAGGTACCGTAAGGTAAAAATATACCTGAAAATTAGCAAACCTCGTTTATTATCATTATGATAATTACGTTAATTCGACATTATGAAATTAGACCGAACAAAAGATATTCTAAATATAAACGATTAAAATGTTACACAAACTTGGTTAATTATTTAATTGAATGCTATTACACCAAGTATTGTTAGGATATAAATGAATTGAAAATTGATATGTTTACTGAACAATCATTGCGTGACTCATGTCTGTATTTGTACCATCTACGACCGATGACATGTGCTACGAACTTTCATAATGGACGACACGACTCCGATACATGATTAATAGGCATTTTATTTTCTAGCAGGCGAGTAAGACCTCTTTTTAGATCTTAGAAGCTTCAGAAACACTCTGGCATTTTTGGCAAAGGAAAGCAGCCGAAAGCATAATATTCTCGAACGATAATAATAATAAAATAAAATAAAGAAACGATATACTATCTTAGTAGGTGACTTAGCTACGGTAGCTATCTTCTCTAGAGTAGAAGATAATTGCTACACACAATTAGAAAATATATATACGGTCGAGAAACCACCTCCTTTTTTTGAAGTCGGTTAGAAAACGGGTAGGTATGCTATACTGACAAATGCGCAAACTTAATGCGTGTCGTGTGGCATCGCCAACCGCATTAGTGTTCTTAGTATGATTGCTAATTTAAACTGTTCATGTTTAATGCACTACTGGCAGTTACATATTTGAAAACGTAAATAAATGCCCTAGGATTAAGAAAATTGTTACAGACTGTGAGCCTAGAATCAAACTAGCGAAAAATACAATCAACGCATCGCGTGACTAATAAAATAACATTTATGAATCATGCGAGACTTAATCTAGTTTGTTGCTACTTGTTATGCCGACATTGACCGACATGTAGAAATTTTTAAAAAATATAGACGTAATTGCAATGCGATAAGGTCCGCAAAAGACTTAAGAAAAGTAGTTTTGATGCGAATTCTCGTTCAAACCACAGAGTAGCCGTATTCAAACAGCTTACCGCGCAGACTGCGGTTGACTAACAATGTATAGAAGTCATTATTTAGGTAAGAATCATTATCATCAGTAGCCGGAATACTGCCACTGTGCTGGTCATAGGTCTCTCCCAAAGAGTGTGTTTAGCAGAAGGATTAAAGACTGCAATAAGGAGATATATAGTCCGAAGTAACGCTGCTGTCCGTTGTCACATATTTCTTAACAACATATGGATTGGTTCTATATTTTTAACCGGGGTGGTCATACCCATTATTCCTTTTACATTGACTGGCAATGTTCACTTGACGCTGGTATATAGCTTTTCTTGTAGTTTGAAATAGTCTCTTGAAATGATAACGCTTGCTGCGTTCACACGATTAATGTATTATGTTCAAGCCTACGGCGTAGTACCTAGGTCATTATTTATTTGCATTGTGGTTGTACTAACTTGATCTTGACAATGGTATAGTAGGACAACAATACATTTTAGAGGATAGCTGTCGCCTACTATAAAAATATTGTTTAGGTACCTTACCGCGGCATATGATATTTTTGCTGTGTCCTTTGTTTGATAACAGAACACGTTGTCATGGACACCAGTCTGTTGTTTCTCTACATAATACGTGAATTTACAAGTATGTACGTAAATAAAATTGTCTACTATTAAATTGTTTTATTGTATATATTACAAGTATTTTGATATAGCATAGAACGGATAAAGAGAAATACATAAAATACTGAGGAAGACAGTACGTTGACGTAGGTATTTGGTAGGTACTACTAGTATTAACCTAAGCACTTATTTATTAGTGAGTAAAAACATTGACAAAGCCATAAAGAGGTGCGTCATGAAGATGAGGGGAGTGCTTCTGCCCGCGAACTCACTATTAGCATTTCAATAGCCGCAATCACTGAGAAGCTGCGTTGTATTAGAGAATATTTTTAAGTATGAATCGACTTGTAGAATACATTAGAACACTCCGAAGTCCGACCCTTGGGACTTTTGTGCTTTATTTTTCATGGTCTTGGTTTAGCCACAATTCTTTTCTTTACTATGTCAGCTACTGAATAAGTTGAATTGATTGTCACATACATTCTAACCGTCAACATCGTATAAAGGCTAGGCGATTATGTTTTGGAGATTAACGCTTGGTCCCAGTAAGTAGAATCTATCTAGTCGTCCCAGTTTTGTTTCAGAGTGATACCTATCACATTAGAGGTAAAGTACCTACATTTTCCTTGGACTTTTGCTGGTGAGACTGGTTTCTAATGCTAACACTATACTTATTAGCAACAAAAAAGTTTTTGCGCCTACTTCAATTACAGTATTTTCTTAGTGTTTTTAGTCAAAGACTAGTACCAGCGGTAGTTAATACTTAATTTGAAGGTCACGTCTGCCACAATCGTAAAACAAAACGACACTATCACTGAACCAAACGATTAACTAATGTATTGTTTTAAGTGCGGTTTCGACATAACTATGTGTTACAGCATAAATTGTTGTTTCGTGTGCCAAGAGTTTCTAGATCCCTTGACTAGTATATGTATTATTGTTCTTTAATTGATGTGCATGGCCTAGTTTTAAAGTACAGTCACTAATTATTATTAATTATAACTCGTACTTTTACTCAAGTGCATTATGAGTAGGTGATTGCCCGTTTTTCTTCTCACCGGTGTTGTTATAATTATTTTAATTTTTTATAATTTACTTTAGATCAGGAAATCTATATTATACGTTCGTTTATATCTTAAGAAATATCAGCAACACAATCTAATGTTTCTAATATTTTATTTAATGCTAATTCAATACATACATTGAAAACTATTTATTAAGATTAGAAAAGACATCGATCCGAGTTTATACTTATTGGTTATAATGTTGAAATAGATAAATAAAGTACAACACTAATTTAACAAACCATAGAAAGATTATATTTGTTATTCGTATAACAGTCGCTAATTGTACATTCCTTTTTTACATATAAACAATGTAAAAATAATTGGTGTAAGTACACTAAAGAATTTTCTATTCTAGTCTAGTCTAACAGCTCGTTTGTGCTCGGCGACGGCCATTTTTCACGTATATTATTTATAATTGACAAGTAATAATATATTAAACCAACCACATTTACTGCTGCGGTTAAAAGATCAAAATGATGCATGTGTTTTTAGCATTTGTATAGAGCCGAACCTAGGAACCGGGCATCGGCATCGAGCAGTTTCCCTACCTTTGCGATTTGTTACGTGAGCGTGCTAGCCGGAACCAAATTGTATCCTTCGTTTTCGTCAAGGGCTTCGTAGTGTTTCATTAGCATAGTTTCTCATTGCTTAGAAGACATTTTCACGAAATAAAGGTCTTCAAACGTCAAGAAATTAGCTTTAGGGCAACTTTGTTTCTTCTATATGTACTTTACTAGACGTCCGCCCTCGCTTCGCTTCGGTATCAAAAGTTTCATTCGGTCTCACTACAAACACCTTTGGAAAATATTATTGCAATAGTGTCATATTGCATCGATTAGATTTGTAAAGGCGCTTAAAATATTAAAATTTTGTAAATGCCCTAAAAAAATGTTAAATATAATAAAATATAGTCTATATTACCTGTCAGCTTTCTAAAAGTAAGATATTTTTTTAAATTGGTTACGTACATCTTGAGTTAATACGCAACATACAAACAAACGTACAAACAGGCAATATAAATATTAAAAAACAAAAAGCCCGCTTGCCTAAAACAAAGTGAAAAGAAAAGAAAGAAACCCATTTTCTTTTCTCGTGCTAACGCTACATTGAAACTTTATATAATATCACTCCCACAATCAATACGAATCTAATGACACCTCATACGTTAAAATCCATCAAGCCATTTACGCTGTAGAGCGTGCCAAAGAAATAAACATAATATTATTATTCTCTTTATAATATTAGTTTAGATGAGGTTCAGTTATAGTCTCCTAGACTTCCAAAATTAATTCCTGCTTGAGTTCTACCCTCTCACAGTAGATAGGTACCTACTGAGATAGTTGTGTGGATGGTGTTCCGTAACATAATCCAAATGGTTTTTTTGTTTCCAGTCGACCCTTGAAGCTCGTCTTTGGTGATGGTGATGACGTGCGCCGGGATGGGCGACGCGGTGCTTCGTGAGAGGCTGCCAGCGTTATGGCGACGCATCGAAGACGCTCACTATAGCTACCTGGAGACAGATGACAGCCCCGAGAAACTTCAGCAGAAGAAGAAATTAGAAGGTAAGTCGTTTCAAAGCAAATACCTACAGAAATAGAGGATAGTGAGATATCTCTTAGAGGACTTCTAGCCCAAATTAAAGCTTTTCTTGCTAAGAACACCATTCTAGGAGATTGCAGTCATAATAGGTAACATTAAGTAAGTATTGTGATTATGCTGGTTACTAGTACTTCTAAAGAAAACCTTATATAGCCTCCGTATACGCTTGCCCGAAGGTTTCCTATAGATGATATTTATGTAGGATTTTAGGTACGCAGGTAACGTTGCTGTCCGTTATTCACTACTCTTTTATTCGTATCTTGCGACATTCCTGAATGACTTGCAATGGGAAGACATGAGTTGTTTTCATATTCTAGATCAGGGAGCCTACCACCCCACCTCTTATAGCAGTAGGTATTATTTTAATATTACTTTGTGTTTTGTCTTTTTCTTTTGTACCATTAAAAACAAGGATAGAGACAAAGTAAGGTTATACTAGGATTGCTTTAAGAGGTTGTGGTAGGGCCCCAGATGAAAGGAATAAAAAAAGCATTTCAGATATTTACCTCATGATTCGTTTTTTAATGCTTCTTGTACAGATAATATCTTTTCTTTTTAATTCCTTAAACCTGTGTTCACGTATGCATTCACCAACTATCTAACTACTACTGTTTTGTATACTATACAGCAGATAGATTGTTCCTCTAAACAACCGTGTTTATTTATAGCAATATTAACTTAACAATGAAATTATTTGTCAACTAACATTTTGAAAACTCAATACAATAGTCCTAAATCTCCATTAGTCAATAGGGTAATTTGCATCTTAAGTCGGTAATTGTAAAGTTAAAATTTGAATGTTCTATTTTTATTTTGTTTTCTATTGATGGGACAATATTATGTATATATTATGTTTGTTTGTTTCAGACTACATAATAGAATACTTGTCGCTAGTACCTCATGAATGCAAGTTTGGACTATCAGAGACCGGGAAGGTTTTTCAGCGGACAGTTAACGAGTTACCAGAATTCAGTGCGTATAGAGCTGGCTTGGGTTGGGCAGCGTTGGCGCGGTACGCGGCTAATCTATTAGCGCAGCCCTGGAGGAAGGAATACAGGGTCATACGGGTAAGAAACACATTTATTTTATTACCTACTTGCATTGCATATCTTACTAAAGCAGTCTCTTTTTGCGCCTCTCGACTCTCGAGCACCGCTTTCGTGCTTACTAGTGATTCTGCAACTTGATTCCACCCGATCTTTGAAGTCGACTTAGGATCTGTCAAAATGTTTATGCTTGTGAGAGACTAACAACCAGTTTCTGAAAGGCTAATTAACGAAAAATTAACTAATCACCTGTAAACGCATGGATGATAAGTATAATTTGATCTATTTAGTAACTAATTAGATCAACTGAAACTAATTATTCATGCGTTTAGCAACCCAATTTTTACTTCACATGACATTTAACAGGTGATTAGTTAATAAAACTGTAATAAATTAATCATCATGTTATCATACGTAAAGGAAAACACTCTTAAAAATAAAAATAAACTTGTAATAGAGGTAGTGATTCGTGAATATCCTGATTTCTGCGAGGCGTCATCTCAGAGCTGATGTATTTGATCACGTTGTAGTATGATTTAGAAGTTGACCATTGATCTCACCGTTAAAATGATTTATTAATTTTATTATTGAAAATATCGATTTATTTAATAATAACTATTTGTTTTCATTAGTTGTTGATATTAGTACATATATTCTATTGACGTTACATGAATACAATAGGAAAACAGCTGTGTGTAAAATTAACTTTTATCTATCGCAGTCGGTACCCATCTGCATTGGAACCACGAGTAATCTCCAGCATTAATTTTTAAAAGTTTTTTATTACTTTACGTGATAAACATAAATATTACATTTGCTCATCTAACGATTTTGTCTAGTGAAGTGCGGCATTTGTGTGCATTGAACCTTGTAATTATTCTATGTAGGTACTATATGCTATTAACTATTATATGGTTAAACTAAAATAGGTTAACAGATATCGATATCTTAATAAAATTCGCTGAGCAACTAACTCCGTATAAGCAGGTTAAACAGGGGACTCTAAAAACTTATTTATTTCAATATTATCTTACTTATCATCACGGATTTATGAAATCTGAAGATCCTATTTTGTGGATAAAAAGTAAATTCGTAGTTTTTATATTAAATCTACAGTTTTTTATAGGTATAACCTCATTTAAGATTTAGCTGCTTTGCGAATTAAGGTAGGTATCGATACTGTGACTTCTGATTAATCTGTAATTTGCACAATACACATCTCTCGTTGAACGTCGTGTTTATTTCCAGTTATACTGCGGCTACTACAAGCACGAGGTGGAAGCTAACATGGTCGGCGCGGAGATCATGCTTCACGCGATGGGCTACAAGCCCACTGGAGCCGGACGGCTGGAACTAGACGGCCCTATTTGTCCAGATATGGTTGCTGCAGTTTCTAGAGATGCGTTGATTGCTCAGTGTGAATGTCAGGTAAGTGGGTAGATATTCTTAATAGACAAGTTCATATATTGTTGTTAATGATCAGATTACAAGTTCCATATATTTATTTATTTTTCAAATCCAAATTTGTCGGTGCTTTCAGTTATGATACACAGATTGAGTATGTGGTGCAATCTCAATATCGTAACAGTATACAAAATAAGACTATTTTCTGCTGCACAATAATTGCGCTGATGTGTGCACCGCACTGTGTAATGATTAGTGTCACGCATGGATTAAATGAAGTGCTCATAGAACAATTCGTGTTTAAAATAAGAATCGTTTGAAAAGGACATTGATCTCAGAAAGAGCATGACTGCGAGTGGTCGGTTTAAAGTCGCTCATTTTCATCTAACTGATAATATAAACGTGAAAGTTTGTATGAATGTAGGAATTCTTTCTACGAAAAAACTACTGTATCGATTTTATTGAAACTTTACAATAATATTATAATTATATTCCTCTCCCCTCCCTCCCCGCCCTTCCCCTTCCCTTCCCCTTCCCTTCCTCTTCCCTTACCTCTCACATCCCCTTCCTTCTCCCTCACTTCTCTCTCGCCCCCCTCCCTTCCCCCTCTCTTCAATTTTCAAGTCACTAACTTCAAAAGCAAAGATCTTTCCATATAATATTTTATTCCTAATTGCATCGCTCTAAATCCAACCCAATTAAAGTTTATACAATAGTTTTCATCCCATTTCAGACCACCCTTAAAATTTAAGGGGATGAATTTTAGAAAATTTAAGATGTTGTCCGATTCTCAACCCTAGCCAATATGCATACAAAATTTCACAAAAATCGGTCGAGCCGTTTCGGAGGAGTTTAATAACGTACACCGTGACACGAGAATTTTATATATTAGATTGTGTAAATTTTAAGTCACGCTTAAAGCGCGTCATAAAGACACGTTTAAAACCGACCGCGCGTTTGAAACGCTAACGTTTGGGGAGCGAAAAAGAGCCTCATGCGCAGTCAAGTGGTTTGAAGCCTAACATACTTTTGAAACGCGACGCGATCTGATGCCACGCGACGTGTGTTGAATTAAATCAAATATTATATTCTATAGACTAGAATCACATTATAAACATCCGATGTGACGATCTAGACCGTCCAGGATCAATTTGTCGCGTGGCGTCGCGTCACGTTTTAAAAGTAATAGGTTTCCGCCTTATTCGTATGTGATGTCAAGTAACGTGCGTGTACAGATAATGTCGCACATCTGGGAGGCGGTGTGGAACAGCGGCGCGCGCGCCTCGTGGCGCGACGTGTGCGCGCACCGCGCCGCGCCGCCCGCCCCGCTCGCACCGCTCGCCCTACACAGTGAGTATGGAACAGGCGACACAGACGATATAAACTGTACTTGAAAGCTGTTACCTAATTGTAATTTGCCAATTTCATAATATATTATTATAAAGAGTTAATTTTTTGTATGTTTGTATGTTTGTTATAGATAAACTGAAAATCTATGTACTTAACCGGTTTTTAAAATTCTTCCACGTATTATAAAATACAATATCAGCGTGTAACGTAGGCTATATATTTTTGTGGTATACCTACCCGCGTGGGGAAAGCCGCTGGCGACAGCTAGTTTCATATAATCGATTGTTCACAATTGGCACAAAAATTTACGAAACTACTAATATTTCTTACAGATACTGAAATATATTCCAACGTGCCGACTACGGTTCCTTCGGAGTTTTACCGGAATCGAACGTTCGATACCCAACAGACTGTGGCTCAACCACATTGTAATCACGTCTGCGAGGAAACTCCGCTAGAAGAACTCACACCCGCCTTAAACCCATACATGATGCCCCAGGGTATTATGCCACAAATGATGTACCCTCATATACATCCTGAAATCCCCGTAACCATGCCCCATTGTTCTACAGTTCCTGTGATGGCTCCTTACGCCGTTCCTTACTATTACCCGGTTCAATCCCCATACATGATCCCGACACCCGTGTACGCTCCTATAAAACATGCCGCCACTGTTCCAGTCAACGGTTACCCTCCCATTCCTCAGTACAGGTATCCCACCGTACCGACCGCACAACTCATCGAACTGGACACACCTTCTGTCTACGAAAACGGAAAATTCGAAAGGTATAAAGACGAAGATAGGAGTCACAGGAAGGCTAGATTAGAGTCTTCTAGAAAAAATAGCACATCGAAGTCGGGTTTAAGTGAAATTTCTCTAACAAGCTTACCTCGATCGGACACCCAACCGACATTGAGCAAAGCAAGAGAAGACGGCATGGGTACCTACGAAAGCTGGGACTATGTTTTTAGGAACCTATCAAGCAAAGAACAAGAAACTTCAGAAACCAGAAGTCGGTTTTCTCCATCTTTAGACAGAGATTCGAGAACTCTAGATAGGTTAGACAGAGATGAAAGAAGAGCCAAGTATCAACCTACGACGCTTGATTTAGAAGATGGCTTACAAGCACTCAATCTCGATCGATCATACGACGAAGAAGTGTATCGAAATGCAAAAGTGAACGAAATAATGAGAATGAAGCAAGAACAAGAGAGTAAGAGAGCGAAACATTTGGCGAAGAAACAAACAGAATTGAACGAACGTAAAACTAAGAAACATGTTCAGGAGTCGGTTGGCAATCCCAAAGCGGATGCCTTGATTAGTACTAAAGTCGTTCCAGACAAAATGAAGTTACTAAGTAAAAAAGAAATTAAAGATAGAAAGGATATTATTAAGCAGCAAGGTGCTGTTAACGGTTCTGTGTCCAATACGGCCGAGGTTAAGAAAGTAAAGAAACCTACAAAATCGGTCCCTGTCGATATCGATAAGAACAAAAGTAAGCCGATCGAAAATGGCGTTCATATTGCGGGACATAGTTCCAAAAGTAATTCAGGTTAGTATTTCTTATGATATGGTTGAGGATGATTCAGGATCCGTGTAAATAAGGAAGTTTGGTAAAGCCTATTAAACTCATCTATAGACAACTCTTAGTTGAAACGATGATGATGATTTCTATGATATTGAACAAGGTCTGTCATAAAGGCGCCAGTTCATGCAATGGTAGCGACTTACATGAAAAACAATATTTTTATAGTATGCTCTACTTTTTTTAGATTTTCGAATTATTATGCTTAACTGGCACAAACAAAAAAATATATACATTTATGCATTAATTAATAAATCAATTAATTTATTTGTTTGTTTTGCCGCTACAGTAAACAACGGACATCCATCCAGCTACGACTTAAAAGCACAACTGGTCGTATCTCTCGACGAGATCGACCACGTGCGACGGTCACCACCCAGACAGTCGCAACAGAACGGCGAACGACCTGTGAGTAGGACACCCAACTCAACGGGTGAAAGGGAGAAGACAAATACGACGTTCAACGAGATAAAAAGAGACAAATGGGAGTGCGGAACGTGCACTTATTTAAATAATAATGCTTTAGTCGCTTGTGAAATGTGCGGTAAGTCGAAACGTGGCCCGGAGATACAACCGTTGAGGTCTGGTGGCCGCGAGTGTCCCGCTTGCACCCTTGTTAATGAGCAGGATGCAAGGCTGTGCGACGCCTGCGGTACCAGCCTCGACCATTGCCCCACTTATATTTAAACGTAACATTATGTCAGAAATCGGGTTGCCAACTTCATCTAATCATATTGTTTATAATTTTATTTTTAATTACGTTAGACTTAACGTAACGTGTGCTTGAGAGCAGATAGATCTACACGAGACACAATTTTATTTCTATTGTGTATGTGTGATATTACAGCAAGAGGTTAATAGTATTAATGCACAATTATTATCAGTTCTTATTAGTTGATGGCTGGCATATTATAAAAAAAAAGATTATTTTATAAGTTTTGCCAGAGCAAGGCTGACTGCAAAAAATATTACAATATAACATCCCGAAAACATGTTATATTACACTGTTTTCAATGGCTAGGTGTGATAATGCACCTTGTTGCTAAGTTGCTAAAGATGCCAATTTATTTTATAAATTGATGGTACTTTTTCTTCTATAATATTACAGCTAGCTATATTTAATTTTGTAAGTCGAAATTGTAATTAATTATCAATGCACATTGAATGTTTTAAGGCAGAGATACATATGATTTTAAAAATTATGTATTACGTGAATGATTTAAAAATGTGTTAATATATCGGTATGTATAAAATTCCTAATGCTATTTTATGATTGGTTATTGGTAAAACGGATATATTAATGTTGATAAACTGTACCAGAATTTCGAATGAGAATTTAGTATTATGAAGCTCTGAAATAATCGGTTACTATGGTGATGTTTTGTATCTTGAGTGTGTGAAATATACGCATTTCCAAGTTGATGACGCCGCGCGTTACCACACTTTATTACTATACCATGGCATATACTGTCAGTTTCGTATTATACATTTTGCATTTAAATAATTTAGTCACCTGGACACTTATTTATTTTATTAATGTGAGTTTGAATTCAATGGCAAGTGCCATTGAATTCTGGCCTAAATAATAAACATAACGATAAATCCCTTCTATGGTTTGGATAATTATGTTTATTTTGGAAAAAGTTTGATTTCTAAAGTTTTCTTATTTTGTTAGTGGATCTTTAGCATGTACGTTCGTACGCCCACGCACTTATTATGAACCTTTGGTAGGCACTCTTGCCCGTAGGCTTTTCTTATGCACAAAAGATTAGTAACCGTTTGTTTCACAGCCATAATAATATTATAACAGATGTATCTATTTCAAGTTATAACATTGCCTTCTCAGTGGGAAAAGGCCAAATACCATCCCACCTCGGCAAATTTTTATCTTAATTGAGAATTACTTACATGCATTTCTACTAACGTCTTCTGTCCACTGAGAATGCGGTAGGTAATTGTTACTAAATTTGATTTTATAACTTATAAACAGGGTAATAAAGATTATTACGTGTTACAAATTTTTAACTTGCTTTGTATGCATTAAGAAATATTATTTTCCATAATATCTTCTAGCTAATTTCGTAAACCGAAATATTCTAGTATATTATATTTTAACTAATATAATGATAGCAATAATATAATGTAATACATAGTTTTGTTCTTTAAAACAGTAACGCCAAGTTACACGCACAATATACCCTCGCATTGAGGCCGTAATAAAAGTGCAACAATTTTAAAAATATAAAATTTTAATTCAAGGTAATTTCAACTGTATTTGCATGATATAAAATTAGAGTTTCTAAATTTGATGATATTACAAACTAGCTACCTCATACGAAATGAATACATAGGTATAGCTACGCCCAAAGTTAATATTCCTATAACAGTTTTTAAACATTTAGTTTAGTGGGAATATCTAAATCCATATATTAAATTTATTTCATTCAAATTTGCACCTAATCAAAATGTACTTCAGTCCTAACTCGCATCTAGTTATATCTTACGTCACTTATTGCTTGATACTTCGAATCGCGATTAAATCGACAGTTTAATACATAATATAACAAACAATGTTTCCTAGTGGGTACGAGGCATTTGCAGGTTGAATCCTACATAGCTGCTAGAATTGTCGGCAGATATGTACTTACATGTATACTTTTCCCTTTCTCTCTCGTACTTTGGTTCATATCGCGACCTTTGATGAATGAAATTGTTACATGCCCACCGATGCTTTACCGTCATTTAAACTGTGCAAGTTTCGCGTTGTTTTTTCAATGTTGAACAATAAGAATGACTCCAGAGGCTATTAGTATTTTGTCAAGAGTTTAAAAAATTTGCCAGATTGACAATATTCACAGAGTTGAGTGACGGCAGGTAACGCTAACTGCCCAATTCCCGGTATAGAGGGAGAGTCTGTGAGTACAAGACCTAGATTCATAATATCCAAACCTTCTTACCTGCTGTAGGGTACTTACACAGAAATAAAATCAGTCACGGGCTATTGGTCTAGTAGTCTTTTAGTTGCATCCTAAAACAACCACAGGATGTGAAACTTGCCTTGTTTATAAGATACTAACGAATTCGAGTGATTCAGTTTGATTCATCTACAGTTAAGTTTGATGAAGATGAGGTGATGTTGAGATTATCTCGAAATTATAATATGATTGTACTAATAGTGTTCGTTTAATTCGCCTTCTACAATGCTTTAATGTTAGTTGAGATATAGATAAAAAAAAACGCTTTTTCGTTTTATTATTACATAAATATAATATAAATTATTGATCTGTGTATATAACTGTTAGCGTTTGTAAATAGTAGAAATTAAATATATTTATTTAGATGTTTGGATTTTATTTATTGTGGAGTAAAGAAGTAAGGTTTAAATCATAGTAAAACTAATAAAGAAATATATAACATCATTTATGGGTGCATTTGTTATAAAGTAATTTTATGTCACAGTCTAAATATATGCACAATGTAATAATACAAATATAAATTCAACCGCTAATTGAAGAAAGACGTAACGTCAAAACTTTTATACTTATTTGCAATAATTATATTTGTAGCATAGATGTGAAAATGGTATTTATATATTAAACAGTTTTCCGTTTACGCCTCTCTTCATGGTTGCAGTTAGTCATAGATTAGGCGGTTAAAGCACTGAGGACGTGTATTTTTCTATAATAAACAAATTGTAGATTTTCTCATATGTGATAGATTTATATAAAGAGACAACGTGCTTGATTTTCAGTTGCCTTTAGTTGAACGGGAGGCGTTCATGTTGAAAATTATGACAAATGCGGATAGACTATATGTAATACAATAAAGAATGGATACTATTGTTAAATTTTGTGTTTTAATAAGATACCTATACCCTCTATTAGCTAAATCTCACTGAATAAATTTTCTTACCGGGACATGATAAAATTTGTGGATGATAATAATACGGGGTTATATGTTTTTACATTGGCGAGATACGATAAATAATTACTTCATGATGAAATACTATACTGGTACCAGCTTAATACATACATACTAAAACAATACTTTATAATACGACTGAACTACATGACTGTGGAGACAAGACTGGCGAGTAGTGGCGAGCTCTACGGATATGCGAACGTTCCCACACACAATTGCAAAGTAAGCACAAAGTATCGCCAAGCCGCTACAATAATATGTGGACACTATTTAATGCTAATATATTAGCGAAGGTACGCCCAAAACGGGTAAGCTAATGTTGACAATTAAAAAAGGCATATTTTAAAGTCAAATTAAGTATTTTTCTCTTCTGAAACAATATGTTGCTTATTAATTACTTAATTTTTATAAAAAAGAAAATTGGAAACATCCATAAAACAATCTTTGAGGTTTTTCGAGAGACTACAACATGGAGTTCTTCTAGAACGGAGTTAAAAGGTTTTTAGCAGGGTCGGCAAGACGCTAGTGATGCTCCTGGTGTTGCAAGCGTCAATAGGCTGCGGTAACTGCTTACCAACCGTTTGTTATTTTGGTCTTATAAAAAAAATCTTGTAAATATGTAAATACTCTAATCATAGATATGTATTACTATTTAGCATTTGTTTTATTTTAATGATAAAGTTAACACGGGCTCACTAATAATTATACTTCTAATAGGTACCTACTAATACGCAATAGTCCCATCAACTATAAAAAAATACTATGACAAGCAGCAAATTTAAAATTTATATTAGATCTAATCTTTAGTAAATAATTTGCATCTTCTTGACATTTTGCGATCCTGACATTTTGCTTGTTTGACGTTTTGCGACTATTACATGCCTTGTCGAGAGACACAGCGTCAGTATGAAGAAGCTGTCTTTGATTTAGCCCTCCAGGAGCTTAGATATCATAAAACATGTACCTGATTGTCCTTGGTGTATTTAAAAGTTACCCTTCACATCCGGCAGGGAGCGCTCGTAACTTGGTTATTCGGCGGCCATCTTTGAAATTCATAGCGTTTTTGATTTTTGTCGGAAAAGGAGCAAAGTTTTAATCTCTAAGATAAAACTATATAATTGTTTGCTTAATCATTGTTTTTTTATTTAAATCTTTTCATAAGCAGTTTAAATTAGATTTAAACTTTAATTAAGGTTTAAACATCAATTTTACGAGAGTGCTAAAGTGTTGTGTGATGTGTGTGTCGCGAGGTAATCGGTAGGTACCTACATAATACCTCGTTAGGAACCCTAAAAAAGAGGATTCTGATGCGCAAATGGCTGCTCCGAGGGGAGCGCAGCGTTATGAGCCCAAGCTCGAGCGGTTGCTCTTCGTCTTCGGAAGACGAAGAAGGATTCGTTTAAGCTAGTGTGTAATAATTTTATTGTGTGCGTGTATAACGACGCGATTTAAAAATGCATTAGTAGTTAACATTGTAATTAGTGTGCGTTGCTCGCGTTACCCCGTCCCCCGCCGAAAGTGGCAGACTTTTGCGCAAGGGAAATAGAGCGCGTGTCCACTCCTGTTGGTTTTATGCTCTAAGGGCAAATACTACATTACTCGATATCAAAGTATTATTTTATTTATTGCGTTGTTATAACCTTATTTGTCATTATACCTTCTTGTCTTATACCTTCTTTGTCATACACTTGAATTGCCAGATAAATTGTAATAATAAAATGCACTAACAATGAAATGTATTTTATGTATTTTATAATATAATTGACTGTTACAAAATGTATGAAAAATTGTACCCAAAACTTGTAACTGATTGCATTGTGAGGAGAAAAAAGTTTTATTATTATTATTAAAATTATTATTAACCAGAACTGAGTGAACTTCACTGTTCTGAGAGTTTGACATTTAGTTTATATTTTAATTTTTTTTTTCGTAGCCGAATCAGTTTGGCGAAATAGTTTGGCCACGAGGAAACGCCGGTTTCGAGAAGGTCGCGGGTTCAAGACCTGCCTGATAAGATTTTTTTTCAATAATTTAATATTTATGTATGAAAATTATAATAAAAATTGCTTTAAAAATGACTAAAAGTAACTTTTATTTTATTCTACATATTTTTGTTTTTTAAAATAAATATAATTAAATTGCTACATAGTCTTTTAGGTTTTAATTTTCCTCCGACTGGTGGAACTATTTGAAATCGGACGGAATGCGTGTTGGGCGGTATTCGTGTTGGACAGTATGCGTGTTGGACGGTATGCGTGTTGGACGGAATACGTTATTTTTGATGGAAAATTTGCGTGTTGGACACCACGCGACTAAAGGTTTCCATCAGGGAATACATAATGGAAATAGTGGGATCCACCGTCTGATACAGTGGTCATTTTGATACAGTGAACATTTTGATAGAGTGAACCAAATACCCCTAAAGGGTCACTTGGAGTGCCACTACCAGTCACTCGGTAGCGTACAGGCGAGAATGCCACTGCCAGTCACTCGGGAGCGTACAGGCGAGAGTGCCACTGCCAGTCACTCGGGAGCGTACAGACGAGAGTGCCACTGCCAGTCACTCGGGAGCGTACAGACGAGAGTGCCACTGCCAGTCACTCGGGAGCGTACAGACGAGAGTGCCACTGCCAGTCACTCGGGAGCGTACAGGCGAGAGTGCCACTGCCAGTCACTCGGGAGCGTACAGGCGAGAGTGCCACTGCCAGTCACTCGGGAGCGTACAGGCGAGAGTGCCACTGCCAGTCACTCGGGAGCGTACAGGCGAGAGTGCCACTGCCAGTCACTCGGGTGCGTACAGGCAAGAGTGCCACTGCCAGTCACTCGGGAGCGTACAGGCAAGCGTGCCACTGCCAGTCACTCGGTAGCGTACAGGCGAGAGTGCCACTGCCAGTCACTCGGGAGCGTACAGGCGAGAGTGCCACTGCCAGTCACTCGGGAGCGTACAGGCGAGAGTGCCACTGCCAGTCACTCGGGAGCGTACAGGCGAGAGTGCCACTGCCAGTCACTCGGGAGCGTACAGGCGAGAGTGCCACTGCCAGTCACTCGGGAGCGTACAGGCGAGAGTGCCACTGCCAGTCACTCGGGAGCGTACAGGCGAGAGTGCCACTGCCAGTCACTCGGGAGCGTACAGGCGAGAGTGCCACTGCCAGTCACTCGGGAGCGTACAGGCGAGAGTGCCACTGCCAGTCACTCGGGAGCCTACAGGCAATAGTGCCACTGCCAGTCACTCGGGAGCCTACAGGCAATAGTGCCACTGCCAGTCACTCGGGAGCCTACAGGCAAGAGTGCCACTGCCAGTCACTCGGGAGCGTACAGGCAAGAGTGCCACTGCCAGTCACTCGGGAGCGTACAGGCAAGAGTGCCACTGCCAGTCGCTCGGGAGCGTACAGGCAAGAGTGCCACTGCCAGTCACTCGGGAGCCTACAGGCAAGAGTGCCACTGCCAGTCACTCGGGAGCCTACAGGCAAGAGTGCCACTGCCAGTCACTCGGGAGCCTACAGGCAAGAGTGCCACTGCCAGTCACTCGGGAGCCTACAGGCAAGAGTGCCACTGCCAGTCACTCGGGAGCCTACAGGCAAGAGTGCCACTGCCAGTCACTCGGGAGCCTACAGGCAAGAGTGCCACTGCCAGTCACTCGGGCCTACAGGCAAGAGTGCCACTGCCAGTCACTCGGGAGCCTACAGGCAAGAGTGCCACTGCCAGTCACTCGGGAGCCTACAGGCAAGAGTGCCACTGCCAGTCACTCGGGAGCGTACAGGTGAGAGTGCCACGATCTGGCAACGATGTTTTTAAAATAAAACCATTTTTAACAAATATGAAAGTTTAATTACAGAACGATCAATATTACCTACGAATGTAGCCTACGGACTATTACAACAAAAACAACAAACAAATTTTCAAGACTAGGTTCTCAATTCTTCCTTGCGTATGGCAATCTTATTGGTAACCGCCTCCGTAGCCACCTTGTCCTCCATAGCCTTGTTGTTGACTTTGGCTAAAGCCGCTTTGACAATTTCTAAATCCGCTTTGCATGCCACCACCCTGCATTCCACCACTTTGCATTCCATTTTGCATTCCACTTTGCATACCGTTGTGGCCACCGAAGCCTCCACTATTCATAACCTGGCTAAAAGCTCTCTGCATTGCGGCAGGGTTGAAACCCTGATTGCCGCCGAATCCACTGCCGAAGCCTCCGAAGTTACCGCCAAAATTGCCACTGTGACCTTGACCGCCAAAACCTACAAAAAATATTAGGTAATATGTAGGCGGTAATAGAGTAGGTTCTCTTACTATTGCCAATAAGGTAACAACATTGATCTAACTAGCATTAGTGAGGAAGTATTCGTACTAATAGGGCTGCGTAGGACCTACAAGGTTTGAAATTAGTCAGATGCATTATGTGTTGACGGAGACGGATTAATTACTTACACTGCTACATACAATCTGCCAATGCTTTGCATCACAAGAAGATTAAAATATCCCTGCAGTCTGCAAGGATATTTTAATTTTCTGCCTTCTGATTGAGACAGTGCGCAGATAAATTTAAATGAAGTGGTATCAGATCTCTGTCCTATTAAATTGAGTGGAAAAATTGAAAATTGAGTGACTTACCTCCACATCCAGAAAACATCCTTGCGGATTTTTATTTACTAGCAATATGAAACTTAACAGAGTAAATATGGCTTAAAATTATTATTATTATTTTTAAATTAACACTATTTTAATATTTTTATACTTTTATTAGTTTTATCGAGACTTGTATTCCGGAAAATTTTGAAATTAAACTGAATTGGCAATAGAAATTTCATATAACGTCAGTTTATTCTTTGAATTTAGAATTAAAAAGCACATTTTTATGTAACTTCAAAACTGCCAAATTTTGGCGTAAAAACTCTTTACAAAATATTGAAGTATCTAACCCACTGACTACAAAATGTATGGCGACAGCCTCGCATAGTGGTATCGAGCACAAGACTTCGTGCTGAAGTCTTGTGCTTGAATCTCTGGATATGTAGCGAAACTGACTAGAATTGTCAGCTTATTGCATTTGCTGGTAGGTGGCATACAATAAAGGTAAATTAAACAAATAAAATAAATTAAAGCTTATTTATTTCTAAAACAATTTATAGTATAGTTACTAATTTAAGTCTTAGTAGTAATAATTTCCGCCGTAACCACCAAGTCCTGCGTAGCCCCCCTGATAGCCATCGCCGCCGTATCCGCCATATCCATAGCCTTGGTCATAGTCGTGATGATGGTGATGGCCATGGTCATGATAGTGCCCATGATCGTGATGTCCGTAACCGTGTTCGCCGTAGCCGCCGTAACCGCAGAGTGCTGTGGAAGCGTTACGTTAAAATAAGTATATACGAGTTGTAAAAATAATATCTAAAATAATGCTTACTTAGGACAGAAAAAAATTTTAGGGTGCAAGTTGTTAAAAATATATACTTCCATACAACATAATTATCTAATGTGTAAAATTTATTTTTCTACGTAAGGGTAGACAGAGGTTTACCAGGTACAATGCCTGACTTCGAGCTCTGACTAACAATTACTCAAAGAGTATAGCAATATATTAAGGGCGTTCCGTCACATATGACCTTGAGCGTTTCGCTTCCTCACCACCCCGCGCCTCACCCGAAAAAAACATTGCGTGCGAGTCCGCCCTCTAGCGTCAAGTAGCAGTAGCACAACTATAAGACAATGACCTTACTTGTCCGAAACCGCAGAGCTAAAATCTGATAGACGCGAAAATAATGAATTATTTTTTTAGTATCTTTTATTATTTCGTTTAGTAAGTATGTATATTTTTTAGTATATATTATTTATATATTTATTATTTATATAGTAGCGAAAGCAAAGATGAGTGTTTAGAATCATGACGTTTGTTAAATATGTAGTAGAAATAAAAATAACTACTGTGGGTTAAACCAATAAACTCAAAATCCAGCTCTACCGTGGTATAACTAAAATGCCGTTAACTGCCAAAGTCGAGTTTTGAGTAAACACTCAAAAAACGCGGCAAAAATTGAAACCGTTGTCACTTACAAATGACAACAATTATTTGAGATTTAAAGGTACCAAGATATAGATCAAATGAAATACTTTCAATTTATTCTCCTGTCAGTTTGTAAATATAATTAAATTTTATAATAAAACGTTTTTTTGCGTTTTAGTATACCATTGGTGTTACAAAAATCTAATAAATCAGCGGCTAAAATGCCACTACGCTTAGCGTAACGGCATTTTAGTGTCTCTATTTCATAAAAAATATTATTTGTTAAAAACCTAAAAAACAAAAGAACTTAATTGTAACTAAAATGTCGGTATAGCACATAATGTCAATTTAGCT